>MCFH01000029.1:602500-667898 GCA_002104945.1 Piromyces finnis
ATAAAAAGTTAATATTTTAATAATTTTTATTTTTTCTAATTTCAATTTATATTTATTAATTTATTTCATTTCAACATATTAAAATTATAAATGATTTTAATACTCTTATTTCCAATTTTAGACTTAATAAACAAATATTTTCTTTTTTTAAAAAAAATAATAAATATATGTTTAAATAAATACCATTTAATTGTTCTTCCACTTCAAAATTGATGTTATTTGAACTACTATCAATTAAAGGTGCTAGTTTTATTCTTTTATTCTTTGTATTATTATGAGATAATTCTTTTTTATTTTCTGTTATATCTTCATCTTTATTTGTCTCTATGTTTGATATTTTTTTTTCACATTTTATTTTATTGTTGTCAGACTTTATTTCATTTATACTTTCTGAATTTGGTATATTTGGTATTTTATTATCTAAATAATTATAATTAAAACTTGTATTTTTTTCTAATCTATCCAAAAAATAAAATAAATTAACTTCTTCATTATTTAGAATAGACTCTATAAATGCTATATCTTTCTTTAAATAAATTAATTTTTTCTTGAATTCTTCTAATTCCTATTATAAAAAGGTAGGTTTATATTAAAAATATTTAATAAAAATGAATATATACATATAAAACGATAAAAATGATTATATAATATTTTTATAATTTTACTTTAAGTTTCTGACTGTATATTTTCTTTAAAAAATTTTTTATTATTGTTAACTCAATCAAGTAGTCAGCATATTCGAATTTCCTTTTAAATTTAGTTTTCATATCTTCTTCTTCTACTACCTTTCCTTTAACTTTTGATTATTATTTTATTTTATGATTAATTATTTTATTGTTTTTTTTTTATTTAAAACATCAAAATATATGTTGATAAATTATAAAAAAACTATACTACTTACCGTTTAGAGTATCTTGATGATAGATATTATTTATATGCTTCCCTTTTTAATAATTAAATATATAATAATGTAGAGTAAGAACATAATAGGGAAATGAAAAAAAAAAATAATTATATAATTTTAATAAAATTTATATATACCTAATATATTGGGGTATATTTCATTTATCTTTAATAATGTAGAACATAATGGGCATTTGTTGTTTTTACTTAAATATATTATTATACAAGATTCACTATTTGAAATTGAATACATTAATATTATTAATTTTATTTTGTATTTACAATTTAGAATATTTATACAAATTAAATAATTACCAAAATGAATGTTTACATTTTGAATAATATGGACTTTTAATCGTATTTCCACATAATCCACTAAATGATAAATGATCCAAAAAATTTGAAAAAATATAATATATATTATTATTATAGGTTTATTCTTTCATTGGTGTTAATTATATGATAATTTTTGTATTTAAAGTATTACCAATGCATTTCCTCATGAATTTTTGAAAGACTAGAAATATGATTATTTATCATTTTTTTTTTAATGTTTTAGCGCTTTTCTTTTCTTTTTTTTTTTTGCTTTTACTTATTTATATAATAAAAAAAAAACAAAAAAATAAATTAAATTGTTATTTAGTGGTAAAAGGGTTTTAGTCCAAATTTTAATTCTTTTTGTAATCCCTTTTAAAAATAAATAATGTCAAAATTTATTATTGTCTTAATAATATTATGAGTATTGTTCTTTCATATTTTTATGTTTTATATAAACTATAAAGGTATTTTAAACTTAATAACTTATAAATGGATGGATTAAATTTATTGTAGTAAATTTAATCTCTATATTAAATTATTATTGTTGTTATTAAAAAAATTTTTTATGGTTTATAAATTTAAATTAAAAAAAATTTTTTTTATTCTTAATCCTCCAATGTACTATAAATAAAAAAGTTTAACATATTTATTTATTACTCATATTAACGACGACGGATTTAACTTCCATTTTAATAAATGAATATATATTTATAAAATTAAATAATTTATATATTCTATTAAAGGTAGTAAATGAATAAAAATTAAAGATAAATAAATTTAAAATATACTTTACAAAAATAAACTTTAACATTGTTTTTTATATAAATGGATGGTATAAATAAAAATAATAATCTAATACACTATCTATAGCCTGCCTTAAAACTTTTATTATTATTTCATCATTCATATTTTATTTTTTTTAGTTTTCAATAATTTTTCTTTTCCTACATTCCTATATATAAATTTAGTTTAATAAGAAAATACTTTTTGAATATTTATTATACAAAATATATACCACGATTATTATTACTTCATTATAATATTCAATATATAAGGTTTCTTTTTGGCATAAATAAAATAAAATATTATAATTATTAAATTGGCATTTATTTTATTTATTTATTTATTTATTTATTTATTTATTTATTTATTTATTTATTTATTTATTTATTTATTTATTTATTTATTTATTTATTTATTTATTTATTTATTTATTTATTTATTTATTTATTTATTTATTTATTTATTTATTTATTTATTTATTTATTTATTTATTTATTTATTTATTTATTTAGTTATTTATTTATTTAGTTATTTATTTAGTTATACTACAATCTTTTTCTCTTTTATTATCACACATTTAATCGTTAACAATTCTATAAATGATTATTGAAAAAAGGAAATTTTTTAAACTAAATGAAATATATTAGAATAATATATTCTAACATATATTAAAATATATTGTATAGAGTTTCATGAAATTTCATTCGTAGAAATATATTTTCAATAGAGTAGTTTATTAAATTTAAATAAATTTATATATATTGTTATTGATTTAATATATTTGGATAGTATTCTTATATATTTTGTATTACATTGTTAATATATTGCTAGAATTACTTCTTAAATTTGGATATTTAGTCGATAGCCAATAACTTACCAGAAATATATTAAAGGTATAAAGAGAAAATAAACAACATTATATAATATTAAAAATAGAAAAAAAAATTATTAGGATGATGACTATTATTAGTCGTTCCAGTTTTTATCCTGGTTGTTAAGGCGTTGCCTTAGTATACATAAGGCTTCTGGTTCGACCCCGCAGATGTCAGTGCCTGTGGATTTTCCCACTGGGTTTGCCATGGGTTGGGTTATGATATTCAGGTAAGTATAAATGAACTTTCTAATTTACTACTATGATAATAACACTCGTCTAGCCGGCCTGAGAGGGTCTAGTGTACATGGTACATTCCAAATTAGAACTTAATAAGTGGTGACTTAGGCTATGCCAAAAACACATAATATTCCTTAATCAATTTAAGTGTAAACATTAGGGGGCGGTTGACACGTGATCAAATTGACTATAAGAGGCTTAGCATTGTAGTTGTGAAATATCGTACAACGACATGCATCTAATGTACATGGATTAAGTGAGCGTCGAAGCTGAAGAAACAGTATGACAGACCAGGAGGGTCACAACCACCTAGCAATAGGAATGAGCCAACGTTTCTCTAAGAACCACCATTGGAGCTAACTCTGATCGATGGGAGAAATGCACTCGGAAGTTAAAAAAAAAAAAAAAAAAAAAAAAAAAAAAAAAAAAAAAAAAAAAAAAATGACTATTATTATGATGATTTCATCATTTTTTTTTTTAAAAAATAATAATTATAATATTATTAATGATTAATGATTATTAAAAATTTTTTATTTTTATATTTTACGAGAAATTTTTAATAGAATTAATTTATATTAAAAAAAAAAAATATTTATGAATTGTATTGTAGTAGAATAATTAATTTCTTTTATCTCTTAACTTTGCACTAAAATAATAGAAAAAATAGATTAGATTTAAAATTTATTATAGTAAATCAGGTTTCTTTTCTTTTAAAAAGAACTTTATAAAAAGAAGAAAAACTCTTCAATTAATTAAAAAAATTAAATATAAATAAACACAAACCAAAACAACTTTGTATATATTTCATCTTTATTCTTTTTTTTTATTGTAGAACGCCTTTTAATAAAAAAAAAGAAAAAAGTTTTTTTTTTTCAATAACAAAAACTTAAAAAGCATTATTTATGAAAAAAACAAAAAAAAAAAAACAAATAATACAATAAATTAAATTAATTACTTTAATAAATTAAATAGAAAATTAATATTAATTATTTAATATAAGAAAATAAAATATTACTTAATAATAAAAGTATATAGATTACAATTTTAAATAACATATAAAAAACAATAAAAATTTAAGATTTCTTTGATATTTTCTTTTAAAAAAAATAAATTAATCAATTCAAAATGCAACAAAACGCTATGAAAATTGTAGTTGTCGGAGATGGTGCCGTTGGAAAAGTAAGAATCAATACAAAAATATAAAAATGGCTTATAAAATATATGATATTGTAATACAAATATGCAAAAAAAAAAAAAAAAAAAAAAAAAGATAGAGAAACTATAAATATATCTTTTATTGTAGTATTTAAAATATATCTTTTATATAATATTATCAGACATGTCTTCTTATTTCTTATACTACCAATGAATTCCCAACTGGTTATGTTCCAACTGTAAATAAAAATTTATAATATATTATATTATTATAATTTCAATAGCATAATAAAATTAATAATTTAAATTTATTAAAAAAGGTCTTCGATAACTATTTAGCAAAAGTTAATATTGGAAATGTTCCATATAAATTAGGTTTATTTGATACCGCAGGTAAATTTTTCAAATACAAAACAAAGAAAAATAATATTTCATATTTTTTTTTTTGAAAAAGTGCAGTTAAGAATTAAAAATAAAATAATTAATTATACTTTTAATTAAAAAAAAATAATTTAAATGAACAATAGGTCAAGAAGATTTTGATAATATCAGATCTCTTTCATATCCACATACAAATGTTTTCTTAATGTGTTTTTCTGTTGTTATTCCAACAAGTTTCGACAATATACGACAAAAATGGATTCCTGAAATTCAACAATATTGTGCAGGTGTTCCAATAATATTAGTAGGTACACAAATTGATTTACGTAACGATAGAGCTACCTTAGATAAATTAGGTAAATTTTGTAAACGTCCAATTACATATGAACAAGGACACAAATTGGCTAAAGAACTCAAATGCGTAAAATATGTTGAATGTAGTGCTTTAACTCAAAAAGGTTTAAAAAATGTTTTTGATGAAGCTATTCTTGTTGCACTCGGTTGCTCAGATAAATCAAAGAAAAACTGTGTATTATTATAGATAAATTATTCAAAACAAAGATTATATATATTTTATTTCAAACTATACAAAATATATTTTAATCAATTTTAATTTAATCAATAACAAAATTAAACCTTTGCTGAAAAGGTTAAAAATGACATCATAGAAAACAAAAAAAGTTTTTTTTTTCTTTTTAAAAAAAAACAGCTTGTAAACAAAACAAACAAAACAAAGAAAATTGTTTTTTAAATTATTTTAATAATGTTTTTTTTTTTTTTAAAAAAAAAAATTATATTTAAAAAAATTTAAAAAAAATTATATAAAAAATTTTTATTACAGTATTTTTTAATTAAATCAAAAGGATATATCATATAAAATTAAAAATTATAAAGAATGGTAAAAAAAATGTTTATAATTAAGACTTATTTCAAATTATCTTTTTAATCTTTTAATATTTATATATAATATACGAATATAAATTAAATATATTTAATGTTATTAATATAAATTTATATTTAAAAATAAAATAATTATAATGTTGCTTACAAGCGATATTTTATTAATGTAATACTTCATAATTTTCTTTAATATTTTTAGAAAAAAAATTCCAAAATTATTTTATTATAATGAAAAGTATAAAAAATAAAATAAAAATAAAAAAAAAATTAATCAAGAAATGTTATTTTTGTTATTTTTAAAATATATATAAAAAAAGAAAAAAAAAAAAAAAAAAAAAATAAAAAATAAAAAAAAAATAAAAAATAAAATAAAAATAAAAAATAAAATAAAAAAAAGCATTTTTCATTTTTATATTTAATTATATATACAAAATATGTCTTACTTCATTTAAAATAGAAAATTGTTAATACATATGATTATTTAGGTATAAATTTGTTATTTCTTTTCTTTAATTTATGTCTTTATAAGCAAATTTCAGATCAGACTCAATTATTCAGGTCGAGATTTCACAAGATATAGAATGTAATGAGAGTTTATCATGTTATAATATGTAAAAAATCAATAAGTATTATTAAAGATCTTACCAGCCATACCTTCTCTGTCTCATTAACTAAAAAAAACTAAAAAAGCATCACATACACAAAAAAAAAAAATAAAAAATCATATAAAAATAAAAATCATAGAAAAAATGTAGACATGGTAATTGAAGTAAAGCCTTTAGATTTAACCAGCAAATTATATTTCTTTATTCTCAATTAGTTATAATAAATCCAACTTTATAATAATAATAATAAAATATCTAATCATTTTAATGCATTAATTTTTTATTATTCATAGAAAAAATAGCCTATTTATAGAACATTTTAGAAAATGAATGATAAAGCTATTAATAACAAGGATTATTTATTTAAAAATAAAAAATTTTTATGTGGAATATGATAACTCAATAATCAGTACAGTTATTTGTTTTGTGAATTTGTAGCGTATCATATCATCCTATACTAAGGCTTTACTATAAATAATTTTTTTTTTTCATCCATTTCCAAAAAAATAATAAAATTTATTAATGTATCACATATTTAATAAAATTTACCTGATTATGTAAAGTATAAACATTGATAATCTTTAAAAGATGCGCATCTTTTTTCCAGTGAAAAACATTGCCCCCCATACAACTAAACATGTGAGCCAGATTTAGAGCTCTGAAAAAGCCAAAATAGATAGGAACCTGTAAGGTTCATAAACATGGGGTCGTCTGTCGTATAAAAGGTGATGGCATATCCCTGGAAAAAAGATGCTCATCTTTTCTAGATCATCAATATATATAAAAAATTAAAAGTTTTTGATACTATTATATTCTAATGAAAATAATTAAAAAGTAAATACATTTATATTGTATTTATAATATTTAATGATATTATTTATATTAATAGTTATATTTATTATATTCTTTTTTTTTTTTTTTACAATGATATTAGTTAATAATCATTCATTTAATATTAAAAAAAAGTATATTTATGTCATTTTAAAACATAAAAAAAAAATTAGATTATTTTTGTACATTAACAAAAAGAAACAAAAAATATATTATTTTTATAATTATAAAAAAAAACATTTTTTTTAGTTAATCCAAATGTAAAATATAAAAAGTATAAATAAAAAAAGGTAATTAATGATATTATTTATTCTTCTCTATGATAATTTTCTAGATATATATAAAAAGTGAATGTTTATAATTAGTTCTATTGAATGTTAATTAATAATATATAATATATAATTACCTCTAATTGATAGAAAGGGCATGATAATAGTGAAGGATAACTTTTTTCTGCAATACTTATTAATTGATTAAAAGTAATTCTATCTTCTGGATTAACATTTAAATCCTCAAATATCTTATAAAATAATTCCTATTGTTTTAAATTATATGTAAAGTATTTATATGTTTAATTAAATTAATATTCATTTTAAATTTTAAAATATAAATTGTAATTCTTACCTTTGGATATGGAACATCCATTTCTTTTTCTGTGTGCCAATAATTAGCATCAACAATATATATTCCATAGTTATAGATCTAACAATATATAATATATTATAAAAAATAAAATAAAAAATTAAAAATAGAATTCATAGAATATTTTTTATTATTTTATAATAATGCTAATAATTTGATTTGCTAATATCCAATTTCCTATTTAATGGTATAAATTTAATTACTTTATAAAGTTCTTCAGCAGAGACAGAGCCACAATCAGAAACTACATTAATAGCTTTTTCAATTCCTATTCTTTGATTAGTATCACAACAACAACACATCAAGAAAGATGTTACATCAAACACTTCCTTTTCAAATGGCTTTTCTTCAATATTTTCTTCTACTCCAACATTATCACCTATACTATCATTACAGTTATTACTATTATTAGTTTCAATAACTTCTAATGATCTTGATTGCAAAACTTCGTTATTTTCTTTAGTATCATTTATTCCTGGTTCTGACTTCACAATAGTATTTTCTGTACTATCTGCAACATTAACATTAGCATTAGAATTATTTTGTGTGGTTTTATCATTGGAAATAGTAATAATTGGTTCGCTCTTTTTATCATTTTCTCCTTCATTTATTTCTTTATCCTCTGATTCCTTAACTTCTTCTTTTGTATTATTATTAATATAATAATATAATATATATATTTAGTATAAATATAATTTATATATATATGTATATAATAATAATAATAATAAATATAATAATAGTAGTAGTGGTGGTATTATTATTATTATGATTATTATTTTAATTTCTATTATAAAGACTATGATACCTAATATAGCTTCTTTTTTACATTCTTCTAAAAATTGGAGATCATCATTTTCTTGAGTATTTTCAGTCATAAAGAAGTCTATTATTTTATAAAAATATACATTTATTTTAAAAATATATCAATTAGCCATTTTTTATATATTTGACTTAATTCATGGTAGATGAAACTTACAAAACATAGCTTCCTTTAAATTTTTATATCTCTTATAAATAGTAATGGTTTGATTACCTATTTCTTCATCCATATCTTCATACCATAATTTTACAGACATGTAATCACTCTTTGATATCTAAGTATAACAATTATTATATTAATCATATCGTATATATAATTTGATATTAGATTAGAAATCATCGTATTTTCATTAATAATTATTTTAGGCTTACCTTTCCATTTTGATATGATGGTAAATTCTTATAGGTTTGTTTCAAATTAATAATATAATCAACAGTTGGTACTGGAAGAACTCTAGCTTGATTCATTATAAATTTTCTCCAATTTATATATCCAGTATCAAATGGATCTAATAAATCAGTAATCTATAAAAAAAAATATATAGAAATTATACAAAATAATTCAGTATATAGAATTAAGAATTTTTATGATATAGTTTAGATTTTATTTTAATTTTTTCATATATATATTACTTGTTTTATTTGGCTGACTTCAGAATTCATGTAATCATCTGGTAAATACTCCATTCCAATCTATAAAAAGTTTTTTTTTAATATAATATCATATAATGAATATATTATTCTAGACATATCATTAAATCAATAACATAAAAAAAGTGCAAATATTTCTTACCGATAAAACAACTAATTTCATAAAACAATCAATAAATTCCTTATTGCTAATAATATCAGTGTTTGAATATTCATTAAACATTTTGCATATATTCAAAAGTTGAACAACAGTGAACTTTTCAGATGCTATTATTAAATAAAATATGAAAATATATATTAGAATAATATTTATAAAAAAAAAAAAGGAGAGTGGAGAAAGGAGAGAGAGAAAAAAAAAACTTATATATTCTCTTATTGATTTTTACTTAATTTTTCTACTGGAGTCTTAGAAGGTGGTAATGGGTCAGCAATATATGTTAAAATATCATAATTCACCTTAAAGTTTTCTCCTTCTAATATTAATTCATTTGGAAGACGTGCTTCACATTCAATGGCCTCTTTTATTACAATAATTAATTCACTGATGGCATTCATTTCAATTTGATAGCGAGTAGTAATCCATTCATCCAATAAATTAAAGACATCTGAACCGTGTTTTTGTAAATCCTTTTATTTATCAAAACAGAATTATGTTAATATATAATAATATATATAATAATATAATAATAATATTTTAATATATTTTAAAAAAATAAATATTATAATTTATTATAATAAAATCATTGTATCTTACTTTTATATGGTCTTTAGCCTTAATTTGTATTCTTTCTAAATTCAAATGATATGTTGTTTCCAATAATTGTATAAAATCTGTATATTCTTCTGATAATTTTTCTTCCACATCAACTATAATAAAAATAATTATTATTATATTTACATTATTATTATATATGTATATATTTGGAGGTATTGATGTTATTAACTATATTTACACTTTTTGCTTTCTACCACAGGTTCTGGAACATTCTGCTTCTTTTTATCCTTTTTCTCCTTATCATTAACAACTACCTCCGCAGCAGCACTATTTTGATAAGCTAGAGCGTAGGCATTATCGATATATTGTGAGTATGGAACTCCGTCAGCATCTTGAATGAAGTTACTGTCATGGACTTGACTAGTAAATTGATGTCTATCTTTACCAATAATGGATTTCCTACTTGAACCAGAAGATGGAATAAAAGAAGACATATGACTTTTTGAATTTTGATTACCACCTTTTGTATCTTGATTATCATTACCAAAGTTATTATTATTTCCTTTACCTCGTTGGTTCATCTTTGATAAATTATCAATGGATCCAGAAGGTTTTGAATCAGAGCCAACATCTTGAAGACTATCATACATTGGAATTTTTATCTATAATTATATATTTAAAAGAAAAGTTAATTCTTTTTTTTATATAATATAAAAGTATATTAAAAGTAACTTACTCTTTTTAATGAATCATCATTAATTATCTTTATTAAAGTAAGAAAAAAAAGGTGGAAGATATATCATAAGATTAATATTTTATTAATTATAATAAAAAAAATATAAAAAATTTATATATTAAAAAAAAAAACTTACATAACCACTAGAATCAACATAATAGTCGTGAACAAGTTGGTTTATTCCAATTGTATGGTCACTTTCAACTTGCATCATAGTAATATAAATATTAATTATAATATTTAAATGATCTTCAATCCAATGATCTTCAATAATTGCAGCTCTTTCTTGTTCTGCTTCTTCTTTACGCTTATCACACACTTCCCAAAGTTTATCTCTTAAATCATCAGCACGTTGATGAAGTTCTGCTTTTGCTTCTGAATCCGATCTAGTTTTAAAATAATTATTAATAAATATTAAATTATTTTATTTTATTATAATAATTTAAACTTATATATAAATTAAAATATATCATTTATATAATTCTTTTAAAACCTGACAATTACTATAAATTTGAAATAAACAATAAAAAAAAAAAAAAAAAAAAAAAAGAATGTATAATAATATATTATTGATAATATTATAAACTAATTTCTAACCTTAAATCATCTTCAATTTGATTATATTCCTCTTGGAATATCGCAACAATACTTTGTTTATCATCCGGTCTTTCTAAAAATTTTTTAAAATTAATTTTGGTATTATAAATATAACGAATCATGGTATCTTGTTCACGTCTTAAAGAACGGAAAATAAATTTCAATGTTTCTATGTAATTAACTTCAATGGTTGCCCATGCTAAAATTAAAATATAATATTAGAGTATTAGATCATTTTTATTTTTTTTTGTCATTATTTTTAACAATTTTTTAAAGTTTACTTAATTTTATTTATAATTATAGAAATATTAATTTTTCTTTTTTTTTTTTTTTTAAAGAAAAAAAAAACTTACAATCTACAAGAATTTCAGCAAGAGCTTTTGATGGACATCTCTTTCCATTAGAAGCAATTATTGGTGTGCGATTAGTTGCAGCAAAGTTTTGAAGTTCACTACTTTCATCATTATTAGCATTGTTTTCATCCGATTTATCTTGATTGTCTTGATTATCTTTCTTCTTATTATCTGTATAATTAATAATTTATAATTTCATTAGTTAAAATATATATTTAAATATTTTTTATATTTCTATAAATATCAAAAAACAAAACTTTACCTTTTCCAGTTTTTTGACCCTTTACAGTAGAAGCCGTAGTTGAACCATTATTCTTGCGTTTATTTTCCTTACTTGATTGTGTACGAGAACGATTATTCTTCTTTTTATCATCTTCTTTAACATTAGTACCACCACTATTACCTTTATTAGAACCTTTATTATCAGAATTAGATTCAGCTTCACCATCATTTCCATTTTCATCAAGATTCTTTTCTGAATTGTTTTCTTTAAAATATGTAATTCAAAAATTTATAAATGAAAAATCAATATTAATAGGTTTTTTTTTAGATTAAGTAATAATAATAATTATAAAAATATTTTTATTAATCAAAAAAAAAAAAAAAAAAAATAATAAAATGAAGAATTAATTTAATTATATAAATTGGTATTGTTCTATTAAAAGTTTATAAAACAAAGATTTTTATAATAATATTTTAATTTTTTTTAGTACCAGTTTCTTCTTTTTTCTTCTTTTCTTTTTCTTTTTCTTTAAGTAATTCAAGTTCTCTTTTAGCTTCTTCCATTTTTTTCTCTTCTTCTTTTTTCTTTTCTTCTTCTATTTGTTGTCTTTCTCTTTCAATATCAGAAATAATGGATTGAACATTTTCGGTATTATCTTTTACTGATCTTGAACCGTCAATTTCCTATTATTTATAATATATCATATGAATTAAATATATATTGATATAAATAAAAAGAAATAAAATATAATTAGTATTATATAAAATATTTAATATTTATTAAAAAAAATACATAATATAAAAATCTATTTATTAATGTAATTTTATTCAATTACTTACATAAAGATTTTTGAATCTATCAAAGAATTCTTTAATAGAATCTACTTGAGCATCAAATGCAGCAATTTGATTTTGAATATTAGAATTATCTACTTCATCAATTAATGGAACTAATCTTTCAAATATTCCCTATTAAATAAAAAAAAAAGATTTATGAAATATATATTATATTTAATTTTTAAATCATTTGATAATATTTATTCTATAAGGATTATGCATTTAACTTACAGGTTCATTTTCCGGTGGTGGATTATATTCTAAATGATATATTTTTCCTGTTAAAGTATCAACTTTTCTACCAGTCATACGTTTGAAAGCAATTTCATTATCAACATTTAATAATAATACCAAATCAAGACCACCTTTTAATTTATCTTCTTTTTGATCTTGAGACTTATCAGAGTTAACAGCATTAGATGTGGATTTCTTATTGGTACCCCCATTTCCGTCTTTATTATTTTTTGATGTAAGACCTGATTTTCTTTTAGGAAGAGATTGTTTCACTTTTTTAGGTTCTTCATAACTATATTATATATATTATAAAATTAAAGTAAATGAAATATATATTTAATTATATTGAATAATATATTATAATCCATTAATATTATAATATGAAATAATTTATTTAGGTAATTACCCAGTTAATTCTTTTTCTAATAAAGCTGCTTGTTCATGATTTTGAGGGAAATTGACTAGAATCCATCCCCCCTTACATTCAGGATGATCAATGTTAACACGGCTAATGGAATTAACAACTAATTGAACTAAAAGTTCATCGCTTGGATAACCACCCTCTAACATTTTTATTTGTATTTCAGAACCAATCTGAGAACGTGTGAGAGAATTCTTTTTAGATTTAAATGTAGAATTTAATTCATTGGTATCTTCATTACCAGCTTTAGCTTCAATTGTACTTACTCTTTTTTTTTTATATTTAAAACATAAAAAAAAATTATATAAAAGTAAAAATATAATATTATATATATTAGTAAAAAGGATAATAAATAAAACATATAAATTTATCGTTAAATTATATTATATTATATATATAAGCAATAAATATTAAATAACATTAGAAATGTTTTCTTTACTTAATAGCATCTTTAATCATATCTTCCAAAGATAACACAGCCATGCTATACATAGAAGCAATATTTTTCGCTAATGTCATTTTTCCACTGAATCGTTTACCAATGATTGACATACAAATAGGTACTGAAGGGAAAACTGCTAACTCATAAGGATCCTCTGGAATTTTTGTAATTTCATATAAATTATCGATAATTTCATTTAATGCATTATACATTCTTTTTGGAACATCGGGTGGATTTGGACTATAAATGAAGTGTTAGAAAAAGAAAAAATAATATTATTAATAAAATGTAAATATAAAAAATGTAAATATAGACTTTAAAAAAAACTTACCAAAAAGTATATTCCCATTCTTTTTGACCCTTAAGATAATTTTTAAATTCTTTTTCATCAAGAAGTTGAATACCTCTCATAACATTGCGATTTGCTTCGTCTACACTAATTAAATTTGTATTTTCATTATTTGTACTATTATTAATTTGAGGATTAAGTAAATCAACATCACCAGCTTTTGTGGAATCGTTAATTGTAGCACCATTTTCATTCTCATTTACGATAGATTCACCTTCCTTGGAAATTGTTGCATCATTATTATCTATATGTGGTTCTAATGTGCTTTTTTTATTACCACAATTGATAGTAAAGTTAATTTCACCTGTACTAGATATATTTTCATTTTTGGGAGATGGTTTTTCGTTATTCCCTAATTTCTCATCATCTTTTACTTCATTGGTAGAATTAGTAGTCGATGAAAGATTTTGTTGAGATTTTGCTTTTACTTTTTCTTCCATTTTTTCTAATTTTGCTTGACTAGAAGACTTATTCAAATCAAATCCTTCTATATTAATATTTTGAACTTTACTAAGAATATCTGGGTTTATTTCTACATTTCCTTTTTTTTCTTCTGGGAACTCATTATTGAATAGGTCAATTTTATCTTGATCAAATTCTAAAAAGTATTTATCATCTAATGGTAGTCCCTTAATAAATAATGTTTTCCATTCATTCATTTGTTTAGTTGTAATTTGACCATCATTTAATGTTTTATATTCACAAATCTTTTTTTTTTTTCATATAAGAATTTTCAAAAGGTACATATATATGTATATATTAATTTATAAAATTATTCATATTGTTGATATTTATATTTTTAAATCGTAAAAAATATGAAGAAAAAAAAACCAAAAGAAAGAAAATGCCAATAAATAATATTTAATATTAATAATTTAAAATTTTATATTTTATTTTTATTTCAATAAAATCTGACGATAAGGATGACTATTTTATGTATATACCTTAAATGCAAAATCAACCAATTGCCATACCAATTCATTAATTAATTCATGAGTAGCACGTTTATTACTTTCTTCCTTATTCATAATAATTTCATCATATTGTTTTTTGAGAAGAAGGGCTTCCTTTTCATATTCTTCACGAGCCTTCTTACCCAATTCTTCCTCTCGTTTCAATGCTAATTCATAATCCTTCTCTCTTTTTTCAGCATATTGTTGATTTCTACGACTTCTATTTTCATAAATTAAATTCTTTTGCTTACGAACTTCCATCAATTGCTCAGCAATACGACGTTCTTGTTTTGATTCTGTTAGAAGTTGATTCAATAAAAAGTTATCTAAAGCTGCTTTCTTGTTTTCTTTACGAGATCGTTGTTGGGAAAGAAGAATCTTTCTTCTTCTATATTTTTTTTCTTTATTAGTTTCCTCTTCTTTAATCTTTTTTTCATGAATGTGATTTAAATAATCATGTGTTTGCTTCATTGAAGTTTCAATGGAAGGTATCTTACGTTGAATCATACGCATATAAGCATTAGGGTCCATATTTCTTTGATATTTTAAAAAGTTTTTAATTTCATCAATTTCCATTTGTTTATCAGATTTATTATTGGTATCTGGGAGAATACGATTTGATTTAACGATATCAATATTAGACATAATATTGTGATCATAATCACTATTAATATTCTTTTCATGATAGTTTAAGTTTTCAATTTCATTTTTAAATTTTAAGCAGGAGCTATCACTATTTCTTAAATTTCTTTCAAAATTTTCAATATTTTCAATAAATTCTTTTTTAATCATCTTACTTCTTTCCTATTTATTAATATTACCCAAAAAAAATAATGTGGTATTATAATATTAAAAATATTCATAATGATTTAAAAAAAAAAAAAAAAAAAAAAAAAAAAAAAAAAGATTATTAATTAAAACATTTAAAATAAAATAAATAATATTATTTCTAGTTGCTTTTTTGATAATAAATAATATAATTAACAAATTAAATAATAACTATAATTTTATAATTACTTAAATTTAAACATCTATATTTAAATTTATATATATATAAATATTAAAAGTTTTCATTTTTCATACCTCTTGATCAATTTTCTTTTTTCGTTTCTTTTCACGTTCTAAACGAATTATATTTAATTCATATTGAGTTTTTGAAGAACGCTTTGGCGGTTCAGGAATATCATTAACAAAAGCTGGTTTTTTAGGGTAATGAAGGGAAGAATAATGGTTATTTGAAGTTTTTGGATTATAAATGATATCTAATTCACTCTTTTTTTATTATTAATCATAATAATTATAAAAATATCAAATATATATTAAAATAATATGAATATTTATTTAATTAATATAATATATAATATAAAATAAGCATATAAAAATTGAATAAAAATAAAAAAAAATATATTATATTTAATGAAAAATAAAGTAATTTTCCATTGTTAATTGATATGTTATTTTTTTTTATGCTCTATTTCTGATTTTTTTTTTTTAAAATAATTTTCTTTTTATTATTCAATGTTTGATTTTTTTAACTGCCTTTTTTATTTTTGTCTATAGTAATATTTTATTTTTAATGATTTCAAATAATTTCCTGAAAATAAACAAACGATTATTTCCTTTATATACAAATATATATGATTATATTTTCCAACTCTTCTTTGCTTTTGTTTTTCTAATTTTTACATTATTCTTATTTAATACTTTACTTTTTTTTCTGTTAATTCAGTAATTGGCTCAAGATCATTTCGAATAGAAGGAATTGCTTTTGAAAATCCTTGAAGACGATTTACGAAAAAATCATGTTCTTTTTGTAAATATGGTTTCTTAATAACATTGCCAGACATAAAAGTATTTACTGATAAAATAAAGCATACCAATTGAAATATTATGTATGATCATTTTAAAAATAATAGTATAATAAAAATATTCAATGTAATTATATAATATATTGTCCAATGTAATAAATGGGAATTTCATATTAAAATTGATGTATATAATATAAAATAAGTTTGTTGTATTTTTTTTTTTTTTAATATATGTTTTTTTTTTTTTTTGTTTGTTTTTGTTTTTTATATATTTGAAAATATATGATGGTATATTTCATTTTTAATAATAATATATAAACAAATGAATAATGTAAATTAAATATATAATATTCAAAAAAATATATAATAAAATAAATGAGTTAGTTTTTTTTTTTTTTTTTTAGGTTTTAAATCAACGAAAATAATAATTTTTTTTTCTTTTATTTCATTATTATCGTTGTTATCTATTTCCTTATTTTTCTTTTTAAATTATTATTGTAATTTTTACTAACATTCTGTTTTCCCATTAATACTTGAAGAATCAATTTTCTTTAATTCAATATACGTCTTTATATCATAAAGAAGTTTTGCAGCCTCTCCAGGTTTACCCTGAATGATATCGTAAACTCGATTTGCTTTTAGCTTTAATCCCAATTTTTGTATTAAACTTGTTTCCAATAAAGAATAATTTCTAATTGCTATTTCTTGAGAATTTCCATTATAAAAAAGAGAATCAAACATCTTTTTATCGATGAGGCCATATTGTTTTAAAATTTCACCATATAAGTAACCATTTCTAAAATCCGTATCAATACTTTCCTTGGTGATCTGTTGGGAAAGTCTTACCTCAGAATTTAGCCATTTAACAACAACAGAAGACATTATTTTTCTATTTTCTTTTTAGTTATTTTATTTAAAATAGTGGTGTTTAAGAAAGATAAGTAAACAATTGTGTTGAATTCTATATATTTAAAAAATAATGTTTATAATTATAGGTAGTAACAAAATAAAGATTGTTATATCTGTAGATTTTATTTTTTTTTTATATTGATTTTATCATTCTATTTGATATAAATATAAATATATGGAATATAGTGATATTTGTTTTAAATTTATTGCTTTCTTATTTCCTCTTTTTTTTTACTTTATTCATTCTATTATTTAAAATATTTTTATATAATTATTTAATTATAAATATTTTAAATATTAATTGTAAACAATATTTTTTTTTTAATTTATTTTTTTTTTTTTTTTTAATTAAAAATTTACTTTTGAATTAAAACATCCACATTCAAAAAATAATTTTAAACTCAAAAAAATAAAAAAAAAAAAGAATATTGAATTATAACATAATACTATTAAAATACGCTAATATATAATAATGTATAGGTATATAAATTAAATATACAAATGCTTTAAAAATAGTAAAAAGAATAATAGGTAAAAAAAAAAAAAGACAGACATTTTCTGTTTCTTATACATCCGTTATTCCATTTTTTCATTACAAAACATTAAATAATCTTATTTTATTTAGGTTTTTCAATAATTGAAATATGTAAAATAATATATTACAATATTATCAGTTATATAATTTGTTTAAAAAAAAAAAAAAAAGGAAATAAAATAAAATATTAAATATATTTGATGATACACAATAATATTATGTTACAGTTAACTTTTTATTAAAAAAAAAAAAAAAAAAAAAAAATTGATTTTAAAATGGTAACAAAATTTTATTGATATATTGAGGTTGTTATTTGATTGTCATTAACGATTTCCATTTTTTTTAAATATATATTAAATTGATGTTACTAATTGTTTGTATAAATTAATATACTATAAAGATTCTAATAAAAAAAATTAGAACCTTTACCGTATTCATTTTAATCAGCAGCATCAAATTTAGAATTATCATTATTTCTTTTTTAATCAATTTTTTTTTTTTAATTTTTTCAAAAAGAAAAAAAATAATTTCTTAATAATGAAAAAGAATTCTCAAAAAAAGAAATATTTGTTATTATAAATTATGATATTTATATATGGTTTTTATAAATGATATTAGAAAGTGATATGAAATTAAAAAAAAATTGATAGAATTTTTGTTTTTAATTACAAAAAAAAAATTAATAATGAAATAAAATAATTATTAAAAAGTATTAAATAGGTAATAATTATATTATTAATGGTTAATTCTTTTTCTCTTTGGAGAAGTAACAATCACATATGGATCCTTTAACTGATATGTAATGAGTTGATAAGCACATTTAAAAAGTATAATCCATTCTCTTGCTTTCTTTTTATAAATATATAAAAGAATAGCTGTAAATAATAAAGGAGAAGAATATTGTATATACTGAATGAAGAATGCCAATTTTTCCAAAACCAATTTTATCCTCATAATCTCCATACGTTTTTGTTGATATTCATAATACTCATCATCATCATATCTAAAACTTTTTTCAAAATACATTGAATTATTATTATTGATGTTATTATTATTATTATTATAAGATTCCATTTGTATATTATCAAACATGACTGATTCACTTCTATTAAAATTATAAAATGGTGCTTGTGACATAGTTATAGGATTTATAAAGGAATCATTTCTAGCTGGATAATCAATAAATTCGTTTCTAGCTTGATACTCATTTGGATCATTTATATTGTATCGCATTGAGCGACTATCATTATTATAGAAATCAGTAGATTGATTATAGTTACGATTATCCACGAAGCTATTATTAAAGCCTAATTCTTGATAGTAAGAACTATTATGCTTCAAACGATGACTCATCCTTAAATTCTTTCTATAATGTTTTTGTTGTTTTGTTTTAGAAGGAGTATTCAACCATAGACACCAATGAACCAAGAATGGATAGGTAGTAAATAAACGATACATTTTATTATAACAATCTTCAGCCATTTGCTAAAAGTCATAATCATTGATTAATAATAATTGTAATAATGACAATGAAATTGATGATAAATTATATTTGTTATATTTTTATAGATTTATTATTTTTTAATAGATTTATAAATAATAATAAGTTAATAATAATATATATATTTATGCATAATTTGTTATGAAAATATATATATATATATATATATCATTATATGTAAAATATAAATAATATTATATAATAAAAATTTAAAAAAAATTGATTAGTATTATATTTTCTCTTTTAATTAGTAATTAAAAAAAAAAGGTATTATATTATAAATATTAATATTGTTATTTTATATTTTTATTACTTTTTTTTTTGTTATTAATTATAATTTTATCTTTTTTTTATTTCTTTTATTAACCTACCAAATTATTTTTAATATCAGAAAATCCTTGATTCTGATTACAAATATCAGAAAGTTCTGTCATATAATAGCTATCTAGATCGTAGAAACGATTAAGAGGATGAATGATTAATGGATATATTTGTGTGGTATACTTTGAGTCAAGTCGAAAATCTAAATCATAACTGGCATTAACGGAAGATTTTCCATGATTTCTTTTAAATATACAGTTTTGTATTATATTATTAGGTTTTGTTTTTGATGACAGTTTAATTTTTTTTTTTTAAATTTTGATGAAAAAAAAAAAAAAAAGAATCATAAAAAAAATTGAAATAATATTATAGAATAATACGGTTAAAATATGTGTTTATTAAAATAATATATAATAGATATAAATATTAAAAATAAAGAATGTTATATAAATAAAATAATATACTTTATAAAAATAAAAAGAAAATAATTGTATATATATTTAAAGGATGGTATAACTACTACAATGTAATCATGTTATATTAATTAAAATAATCAATAATTAATACTTACAAAGTAAAGTTCAGTACACTTGAATTAATTTTTTCAAAAATATTAGAAGTACTTCGAATGAATCCAATTGGAGTAGAATATTGAACAGAATTAAGATAGGGATTATTAGAAGAAGAAGAAGAATGAATACGGGAACTCCAATTCCAAGAATATATATCCTCTCTTCGTTGAGGGTAAGTATGAATAATAGAGAAAATCACAGAACCATTTGGATGTTCTACGGTAGAGCCAGTTATTCGAATTTGACGAATTGATTTTGTATTCATTGGATCAGGAAAACGAAAAAGAATACCAGTAGCATTATATGCAATTCTACATGATACCACACAATTATCAGGAATAAAAGGTGTTTCAAAAATAAACTCTGCTCTTTGTTTTGGACCAATACCAGTAGCTATGGTAAAAAATATATATATATATTTAAATAAAAATTATGAATATATTATATAGTAATTATAAATTATATATGATAAACATAATATAATATAATATAATATAATATAATATAATATAAATAAAATATTAGAATGAATTAATAAAAAAAAAAAACATGAATTTTGTTTTTAAATATTTCATTAATATTCTATATTACTCTTGTACATAATTCTTTGATAACTTACGTGAATCTAATAATGCAACAAAACCATTAGCCCAAATGTTATTAGCGAATTGTTCAAAAGTAAGAGGTTGTTCCCAATATATGACAGGGGATGACTTTAATAAATTATAGGAATCCCAATATCTTTTTCTTTTGTATAGATATTCATTATTTAAGTTAGCACCTGATGGATTTTTCTCTACCACCCAATAATCATTTATAATTTCAAGTCTTAGCAAAACCATTAAATTTTTAAATTATTTTTCGAAATTATAATATATAGTTTATTAGTTTATATAAAGGTTGTTTCTTTTTTTTTTTTTTTTACTTTTTATTCTTTTCTTCACTTTTATATTTTTATATATTTAATTAATATAGGATGATACACTTTTTTTATATATATAATATCTTTAAAATTTGTAGTTTCCTATTCAATTCAATATTCAATTGTTTAATTGATTATTAATTTATTAACAAAAAAATTGGGATTAAATTAATTTAAAATATTTTTAAAAATTTTTAATTTAACTTTCAATTGAAAACTCTTTTTATTATTATTTTTTCATTTTTCAATAAATTATTTATTATTATATTTAAAACCACATTTTAATTAAAACCTTTTCAACTTTTTTAATCTTTCTGTATTAAAAATGCACGAGTTATTATAGAAAGAAGTTTAAACTTTTTTTTATTACCAATATCTCTTTATAAATTTTTAAATAATTGTTAAAATATAAATGCTTATTTTTATTATTTAATTTAGATTTATATATATTTACATAATAATGATAATTATCATATATTTAATTTACTTCTTCATACATAACTTTAAGTTGAAAATTATTAATATTTTAACATTTAAAATAAAAAACAAATGGTATGTTAATTATTTTTTTTAGTAATATTTAAATAAAATTAATAATCATGAGAGCTCGATTCATATATTTAAGTTTAATGGATATCTTTTATAAATTATGTTTTTATTTATTGAACATTAAATATCTTCTCCCATATTTTTATACCTATCTTTTGATACAAATATATACAGAACAGTTTTCTACTAATTTACTAAAAAATAGTCATAAACCTTTTTATTATTAAAAGTTTTTATTTCCATAATAAAATACTACATCTTTTTATTTTTTATTTTTTTTCTGACACATTATGAATAATTAAATAGTCTAAATAAGATATTAATAATCCTGAAGAAGGTTCTAATACACCAATATTTGACCAGATTATTTATACTTGAAAAAATTCTTGGTAATAAATTCGATTATGATATACATATAAAATATAATAATTATTAGAATATGTGATAAATACAGATACAGAGTCACAATCGAATTTACTACCAAGAATTTCTTTATTTTTTTTTTTTTTTTGCTTTTTAAATTGAATTTGAACTTTGCAATTTTTACTTAAAAAAAATATTTATTTATCTATTAACTCAATAAAATTGATATTTTATTAAAAAAATATTAAAATAATATTTAAAAATTCGTTTCTTTTTATAATTTTATGTATTATATGATTATAGTTTAACAAATTGGATATATTTTTATAAAAAAAAAAGCCATCAATTATAAATAATAGATATGAATTTCTGTTAAATATTATAATTAAAATATATAATAAATTTTATAAATTTCATCAAAGATTATTTAATTAGGAAAAGAAACATTTCATATTAACACACATTCACATATTTTATGCTCGGAAATCCAGTGTTCCTCTTATTAGGAAACAAAAGATATCAGAAAAACTAATAAAACTCTTAATTTTTTTTTTCTTATTAATCGTAACAATAATGGATTTTCTATATACATTATGTATATTAGGTTTAGTTTGATTAATTTAAAAAAGTTTTCACATTAATTCTAATAAAGTAATTAAAAAAATTTTTTTTAAAGTTTATAATCTAAAAAAAAAAAAACTTTTTATTTTATTCATCTTTTCATTCAAATTTCATTTGAATAGAATTATGAATTATTCTTTTTTTAAAAAAAATCAGTTTATTTAATTAAATTATGCAACTGTATGTAAGTAAAAGTCTTATTCATATAAAAGTCTTATTTATCCTTCATAAGAATAGGGTTGTCAAGATTATTATGGTTTATCCATGATTTAACTCTAATAATTCTATTTTTTTTTTAACTTTCTTACTTTGCTTTAAAAGTCAGCACCTTACTATATCTTTAGATCCTATTCTAGAATGGAGGCAACGCATTTCCCAAACCTCTAATTATAACTTTATCCTTGTAAATCCAAATATTCTTAGTATTAATGCATGGTATTGCAATAACTTTTCATTTTCATTATCTAAATCATTAATGGGTAGTTTTATAATTATTATAAATTGCATCGACAAAATTCAAGTTTTACTGTAACACTTACTAGTCCATTATTCTCTTTAATAAACTGTGAAATGTGGAATAATAAAACAAAATTTCAAATGCCACTTGATTAAATTTTACAATATATTAAATATATGACAACTAATATATTAAACTCAATTAAAAATTTTATTCTTATTTTAATTTTTACATTAATTTTTTTTTGATAAAAGTTCACAACTTAATTTCCAATAAAATACAATTTAATCTAATATATAGTAAGTCATTTGTTACACCGAAATTCACTTATTTAAAAAAAAATTATAAACTAGTATTATAATAAATAAAAAAATAGTTAACCTTATAATAATACTGCTTATTATTAAATGTTTTAATGCATTATTATTATTTCTTTATTATTTACTATTTACTAATTATTATTATGCCAATTCCATTGTGATTATCATCACTGTTATTATTCTATCATCTTTCTTTTTCTTCATATTTTTCATATTAAAATTATTTTTCTTGGTAATTAAAGATAAGCCATATAGTTTTTTTTGAAATAAATATAAAACCTTATATATAATTATATATGCAATTCAATTAATTATTATATTTATCAATATATTAATTATAAACATAAAGCCTATTGTAAACTTTACCAATGAAATTCTTTTTTTTTTTTTTTGTTTGAAATTTTGTTTTTTTTTAATTTGACACAAGTTAAGGTATTTTACATATTACATTATATATTATTATATATTGTACAATTGTTTAATATGAAATAGATTGTATTGTAATATATTAACTATCAACGTATTAATTATATATAACTTATATGGATTATTACACAAAATATATATTTTAATATATTTTAACATTTGGTATTATTACAAAAGTAATAAAACTATTAATTAATAACTTTAATTATAAATAATAATATATAATAAAATTATACATCTAATTTATTGTTAATATATGACTTCAATATATTATTATATATAACCTGTTTTATGTATTAAAGAACTAGAAAGCAATTCATTTAAATTGTATAGATTACATAAATTTTATATATTATATATATTATCATTTTAATTAAAATATAATTTTTTATTCTTTTGCTTATTTATTGTAATATAATACATTTTATATTTTATACATTTATTTAATATAAAAAAATAGTTCCATTTTAATTATTATTTATATTAATTTTTTTAATTTTTTTTATTAAAAAAAAAAAGAAAATATAAAAAGATTTAAAATTCAGTTTTTATATTTATTTTTTAAATTTTATCGGATTATAAAAAACTGTTACTGCGTTTTTATAAATCTATCAAGTTAAAATAAACGTTGCTTTCACAATAAAATAAAGAATAGAAAAAAAAAAAATTTTTTTATTATTATTTATTTATAAATATTTTATTGTAAATATTTTAAAAAAGGTAAAAATTAATTAAAATAAAATGATATTTTATAACTTATTACCAAATAGTGACAACAACAAACGCTACAAAAAAAAAAAAAAATTTCAATTAACAATAGTGGTAAAAAAAAAACTAGTTTACCAGTATTTTATGTATATGTTGATATTAGAATAATTAAAAAACAAAAACTATAATTACTTTTGTTAATTTCCAAAAAAAAAGAAAATTCAAAACTATATATATTATATATAATAAAAATTAAAATAAAAAAGTTATATACTTTTATATTTTTAAATATAAAAATTAAATAGATTTCTAAAATAAAAGTTTTTTTTTTAAATATATAACAAAAACAAAAATACTAACACATGTCTTTGTATAACTATCTAGATTTTAAATACAAATTATAAATACATTGAAAGCTATCCAAAAAAATTTTTTGTAAATAAAATTTATTTACAATTTACTCTACTTTTCGATATTCAATATCTTTTAAAACAATAATAATAGTCAACACACTCTATATAAACTCTTTAAAAACATAGTATCATTTAAATTTATATTTTTAATTAGAATGGTTTCTTTAATTAAAAAATTTAAAAATTTATACAAAGGATCTTATTATTATGCTAATAAGAAATATGGAAAGTATACCAAAAGAAGACCATTCCCAAATTTTAATGATTTTGACTGTAGTCCATCCGGTGACTTTTCATTAAATGAAGTCCCAGACATGAATACTCAAAAAATAGACAGTGAAAAGAAGAATAGTTATATTAACACTTCAAATGATAACAGTTTAACTGTTGTCACTGAAGGAAATAACGTTTATATATCTTCCAGACCTCCTACTACCCCGGTTAATGATATCCTTGATGTAGGTCAGGAAAAAGGAATATATGCTTCTTCCAATAGTATCTCTCCTGTCACTACTATTTCAGAAAATACTGAATTTACTATGGTTAATAGTAATGCTAATGAATGTATTGCATCAAATTCATCTAGTTTCTATCAGATTCAAAATGAAAACAATCCATTTAGTGATTCAAGTGAAATTTCTCGTAGTAGTAGTTATTCCACCACCTTTGACGGAATGTATCCAACTAGAACAGATTCAAGAAATGTTAACAATGAAACAAAATATAGAAACCGTATCAATGCTTATGATGATGAAATAAAGTATGGAAATGACTGGAGAGTTGAAATGAAAAGATACTATCCATCAATACCACGTACTTCAGAACCTATAGATTATCAAGATGCTTATCCAAATATTAAATCTCCAGAAATAAAAACTGATATGAAAAAGAAAAAGTGGTGGAAAAGGGTTATTCCACCTACTAAACATAAAAGTTACACAAGCTCCGTTATAAGCGAAAGTACTTTTTATAACAATAGTGAAACTAGAGGAGTAGAAGATAATCCAAAGAGATATGATTCATATAAAAATTCTTTTAATAACGGATATAACAATAATTATTCTAAAAATTATAGCAATGATAATTATAATACCCAAAGATATAGTTCTAATAGTTATGAAGGAAATCTTACTGATGGCGTCTTAGTTATTAATGATAAATATAATGTTAGAAATAGTATTTATTAAAAAGATGGTAATAATTTCCTTATCTAAAATATATATAGAAAAACAGAATGCACACCACATCACTATTATATTATAATATAATTATTCATAAAAACATAATCAAATCAAATTCTAGGCCTATAAACTATAAAAGTATAATTAATTATCCATAAAGGAATTAAATACAGTTTTGGAAAAAGATTTCTTTTTTTTTTTATAGATTTATACTCTGTTAATTCTTTCATCACATTTCTAATTATTTAAAAAAAAAAAAAAAAAAAAAAAATACTCATTAAAACACATAACAAAATTTTATACATATATTCATAATATTTTTTATCATTTATATATAAAATTCGTATATAAAGAAAAATAATAATACCATTATATTATAATATTATACTTTATATCATCATTTAACTTTTATACATATATCACATTATTATATTATAATATTCTTTTTTTTTTTTTTATTATTATTAATATTATTATTCTATTACCCCCTCATTCTATCAGTATCGAATTCTTTTTTTTTTTTCTTTTTTAAATAAATATATGTTAATATTATTTTTTTTTTTTTTTTTTTAATATTTTTTTACTTTCTTTAAAATTAAAAATTATAAAACATTTTCAAAATAAAGACAAAAAAAAAAAAAAAATTGGATTCTATTTATTTAGTTTAATTTCATAAATATTATAAAAGTTATTATTGTGTTTTGACTATTTCTTACACATTTGATAAAATTTAGAAAGATTTTAAAGTTAATATAACATTACGCACACGATTATACAGTTGTTTAAGAAGAAGAAAAAATATCCATTGTGAACATATGAAATTATATAATCTCTACAGACTTTGAAATGAATTAAGAAATATTTCAAATTAGTAAAAATAAATTTCCCACACTTTTTCCCGATTAAAAATAAAATGCTTTCATAATAAAAAGTTTTCATTAGGTTCTCTGATAAAGATCATTATTAAAAGTTTTATTTATTCAGTCTTTTTTGAAATAATGGATATTCCAAACGCATGAAATGAAATTAATATAATCTTTATTTCAAACAATAAAATGAAAAAAAAAAAAAATAAAAATAAAAATAAAAATATAAGGGAAAAAAAAAAGATAGAAATAAAAATTATTTAATACATTTATTTGACTATTTTTTATTATATTATTTATTAAAATTTATAAATTTTTCAATAAATAATATAACATATAAAAAATTAAAAAAAGAAAAATGAAATAATAATAACAGCAACAGTAATAATAATAACAAAATAGTAATTTTAAACACTTAATATACTTCGATACCCTATCCCAACCTTTAACATAATTTACGGATAATTTATTATTAAAAGCAGAAATTAATATGTAAAACATTCTTGCTGTTATGGATAATAATAATATAGAAAGATATTCAGTAAAATCACAAAGTTTGGAAATTTAAAAAAAAAAACTTATCCATTATTCATAAAGTCAATCTTTTTATATTCATTTTTTATTTCTACTTTTTTTTTCTTATAACTTAAAAAAAAAATCACAATTTTTTATCATCTCTAAGTAATATATTGCTTGTGATAATTATCTATAGTTTTAATCGTATTCCCTATAATGAACTTTATCATCTAAAATTCAAAGAAAATATCTGGAAAAAGATAAAACTTAAATTATCCTTATTTTACAAAATGTAATATTGTCATATATAAACGTTTATCAATTTACTTCAATATTTACAAAAGATTAAAGATACAAGTCTTGAGAACCCAAGTGAGGTATAAGAGGTTCTTATGATATTAGAAACCGAAATATCTGCTATTCAAAATATGTTAGCAAAAAAATTAAAATATATTGATGAAATACTGAATTTAGGTGCAGTTGTTAAAATACTCATATTAGGCCTATTTAAAAAAATAAAATTATCCTTTACTTTCTTTCATATTACTTTTAATAGAATTTGACCTTTTCACAGTTTGAAAGCTCAAATTAATTTTATTTATTTTAATATCATGTTATACTTTATAAATTTATTTATATACTTATTTATACATTCATTTATTTTTATATTAAATGACCTAGTTATTTATTTAATTATAATTTATTTATTCATTTAATTTCAATAAATTTTTTTATATTCACTTATAAATTAATTGGCTCCTATATATTAATTTATTTAGTGTTTTATATTGTTTATATATATTCGAATATTTCGGATTTTTTTTTTATCTAAAATAAAATAAATAAAATATTAATTGAATTAAAAGATTGTTCCAAAATATATTACACCATATATTATATTAAAATAAATTAAATATATTATTTTTAATATTATTTATATTAATATAATAAAAAAATTCAATATAATTTTTTTTTTTTTACTTTTTTAAAAAATAAAAAAAAAATAAAAAATAATTAAAAAAATAAAAAATAAAAAAAAATAAAGAAATAAAAAAAAGATATTAAAAAAGAAAAATAAAAAAAGACAATAAAAAAGGTAAAGGAAGCAAAAAGAAAAAAAATAATAATAAATAAATAAAATAAAAAGATTTCATTATTACTATTGCTACTGGCATAATTGCCATTATAATCATTCCTTTTATAATTATTATTATTATTATTATTATTATTATTATTATTATTAGAAAAAAAAAAAGATGAAATCTTGAAATTTCATTACTCATAAAATAAATTATAAATTCAACCAAAAAATGATAATAATAAATAAACAAAAATTAAAAGTCATCACCAACTGTTTCAAAAATATAAGAATTTTATTTATATCCTATAAAGTAGAAAGAAAAAAAAATAAAAATTGACAAAAAAAAGCTACAATAACAAATATAATTTAAAAATATAAATATTATCAAAATAATTAAAAAAAATAGGATAATAAAAAAAAAAAGTACATATATACTAAATAAATTATTTTTAATACTCTATTATATATCATATTATATAAATATATTTTCGTTAATACTACAGTATTAGTAAATAATAAATAAAAATGAAAACAGGAGGAAGCTCAGGTATTGTTCAATATGCCGTCCCAATTTTGGCTTATTGTTGTTCTTCAATTTGTATGACTGTTGTAAACAAGGTCGTATTGAGTGCTTACAAATTTAAAATGAACTTTATGTTATTAATGTTCCAAGTAAGTTTCATATTATATCTATAATAAAATAGAAATTACAAAAAGAAAAAAAGGGGGAAAAGGAGAATAAAAATAAAAAAATATTAAAAAAATATATAAAACATTAGGATTAAAATTTTTAAGATTTTAATAAAGCCAAAAATTATTCTTAATAATTCAAATATTAATTTTTCATATACATTTATATTATTAAAATAGTCTTTAATTCCAGTTTTATTATTAGAAATCTTCACAAAATTAAGACTTATTCCAAAGCATAGATCTTTTAAATGGGAAGAGGGTATTAAATGTAAGTAGAAAAGTAAAAATGACATTTAATGTTTTGAGAATATAAAAAATACGTATAATAATATAATGTTAATCTAATTTTTAAATTTTAAAAAAACATGCTATTTCTTATTATATTCAAAATCTTAATTTCTAAATTAAAAAGGGTTCCCAATTTCTTGTGGTTTAGTTGTTATGATTTATACTGGTAGTAAAGCTGTTCAATACCTTCCAATCCCACTTTACACTATCTTTAAAAATATTACTATTATTTTGATTGCTTATGGTGAACGTTTATGGTTTGGTGGTTCTCGTGTTAGCAAGCCAATGTTCATTAGTTTTATGTTAATGATTTTATCATCAGTTGTTGGTGGATGGGCTGATATTCGTGCTAGTAGTTTAGTTAAAGATAAAGAAGTTGGTGTAATTCGTTCTTACTTCTGGATGTTCTTAAACTGTTTCTGTTGTGCAGCCTACACTCTTTTCCTTCGTTCACAATTAAAAAAATTTAATTTCAAGGATTTCGATACCGTATTCTACAATAATCTTATTAGTGTTCCAATTTTAATTTTATGTAGTCTTGTTGCTGAATCAGGATACATATCTGAATACAAAGCATACTACTTCCCAGAAGATCCAACTCTATATGAAACTAGACATAGTGAATTCGTTGGTCTCTGTACTGGTATTCTCATTAGTAGTATTGCTTCCTTTGCCATCAGTTATTGTAGTTCATGGTGTGTTCGTGTTACTTCATCCACTACTTACAGTATGGTTGGTGCATTAAATAAGTTACCAATTTCAGTTGCTGGTATGATCTTCTTTGATGATCCAGTTACTTTCGGTGGTATTTGTGGTGTCGCTATTGGTAAGTTTTATAAATATACTATTAATAATAATACTAAATACAAAAACAATAAAAAAAAAATAGTTATTAATAAAAAAATTATTTCTTTTTTTTAATATAGCATTCGCTAGTGGTATATTGTTCAGTTATGCCAAGACTCACTTAAACAATGAACCAAAGAACATATTACCATTAACAACAATTAAGGATGATAAAGAATATAAAGCAGTAGATAGAAATGAAAAAGCAATCTAGATAATTATTATCATTTTTAATATTTTTCATAATTTTTCAATTCAAATTTTTCTTCCAGTTTTTTCCATGTTATTTTTTATTATTTTTCTTATTTTATAATTTATACTTTAATTAATTATTATACAATCTATAGAGGAAAAGGATGGAAGGGAAAAAAAGAAATGAAAAAAGAAAAGAATCATTAAAAATAATAATATTTTATAAAAAAAAAAAAAAAAGCATACAATAATAATAGGATTAATAACAAAAAACATTATTTCAAGCACTCTATGGCTAATTAAAATCATAATCTAAAGGGATTTTTATTTTTTTTTTACATATATATATACAAACATAAATATCAAAAAAAATATATACATTCTTAAAATATATGTATATTAGAAATAGAAAAAAAAATAAAGTGTTTTTATATATGAATAGATTCAACATTAATTTAAATTAAATAATATAAAATACTATTTAGAACATACCAAAAATCAATAATATAATAATAGAGTTTACCAATGTTATATTCACCTGTTTACCGAATATATAATTATATTATTGTATTTTTTTTTTTTTTTTTTTAATTATAATGTTTTATTTAATAATGTATAAAAAAAAAAAAAAAAAAAAAAAAAAAAAAAAAAAAAAAAAGAATGAAAAGAATGAAAAGAAAGTAAAGAAAGTTTTATATTATTTTACTTTTAAGATTAATCTATTATACACTAAAATAAAAAGAATGAAAATAAAAATAAAAAAAAATTAAATATATATATTTTTTTTTTATCATTTAAATATTTTAAATGTATTGACTTACCATAATACTATAGATAATGATAAAAAAAAATAAAAGAGTAATGTTTTATTCTATTTTTTTTTTATTATTATTGTTGTTGTTGTTAAAATGTTTTATAAAACAACATATATAAATGATAGTTAAGGATTAATATATAAATTATTTAACATTATAGTATTCTATTTTCTATTTTATTTAAACTTTTTTAATAAATTGTGTTTAAATCTAAGAAAAGGTCTATAAAATTTATATAAAAAATAATGTATAATATCAACTGCTTCATCTATTCTTGAAATTATAATCATTATTATTTCATCCTTTCGTTTTAATACCATACATTATAATTTTATTTAATAAGAAAAGTGCTTGCTTTTTTTTTTTCTACCATAAATAAAAATAAATTTTGTAGTATGGTGGTAAACTATATATAATAATTTTTATATGTAAAAAAAATTTTATAACATAAAAATTTTTTATTCCATAATAAAATTTAATATTAAAATTTTATATATATATAAAAGTTATAAGAATACTTTTTTTTTTTTTTTTTCTTTACTATAACTTTTAAAATATTTAGTAATAAATAGATAGATCATATGGATTTAGCTGACGAAGAATTATCACTCCCAAAAGGTAAAAAAAAAAAAAATAAAAAAAGAACTATATACATAAAAAATATATATATTAATATAAACAATTAATAGTATTAAAAATAAAAAATATCAATTAAAAATAATAAAATCAAAATAATAAAATCAATTAAAAAAATAATTCATTGTAATCATTAAAAGAAATTATATAAAAAAAAATAAATAAAAAAGAGTTTTAAAGCATGAATGATATTTTAATAGTATAATTATAAACGTAAAAAATCTTTTTTTTTCTATTACTACAAATTTAAAAAAAAAAAAAAAAAAAAAAAAAAAAAAAAAAAAAAAAACAGAATATTTAGGGTTTTAATTAAAATATTACATCTTAAAAAGTTAATCAATAATACACCACCACACTCAAAAAGAAAGAATTAGTTTTTTTTTTTTTTTACTAATTAATAATTGATTTCTTAAAATTAAAACCTAAATTAAAAAAAGAAAAAATATTCCTTGTTTTTATTTTCCATTAAACTTTTATCTTTAAATTATAGTATAATATTTCTTACTAATAATAATTCTTTTTTCATATATTAAACTTAAATATACATAAATACATATAAATAAATAAAGCTACCATTACAAAGCTTGTCAATGAAATGATGCCTGAGGACATTACTTGTCCAAAGGAAACACGTGATTTACTTTCAGAATGTTGTGTTGGTAAGATTTTTATTTAAAGCATTATTATTCATCAACAAATTAGCTTCAAGCCATAAAATTTTTAATAAATATGTTTTCATGAAAAAAATACTTATTCTAACTATTTAATTATTATATAAATAAATATATGTCTTATATATATAATATTCATATTAAATAATTCTCTTATTCAATAATTCAATAAATCAATTACCATGCTTAATGGATTAAAATTAATTATAATTATTTATCATCCTTAATTTATAAAAATATTTTAATCAAATATTTAATATTTTTTGTATTTAAAATTTTATATTTTTAACGCAATAGAATTCATTCATTTAATTGCATCAGAAGCCAATGAAATATGTGAAAAAGATACCAAAAAAACAATTGCAGGAGAACATGTTGTATCCGCATTAGAAGTAAATATGGAAATATATATAAAATATAAATAAATCACAATCGCTTTTACTGAATTATCAATGAAAAGGAATACATAATATAAAATGGATAAAAAATAATTCTTATAGCATTTCCCAATTTAATATTAATCTATTATTTTATTTTATTTTTTTTATCTCTATTTTTTTTTTTTTTCTGTTTCTTTGTTTTTTACTTATTAGTCCTTAGGTTTCGAAGATTATGTATCTGAAATAAAAGAAGTATTAAATGAATACCAAAAACAACAAAAGGTTAGAAATGATTAAATTAAGAATTTCATTTGAAATCTCATCGATTATAAATTAATATTCCTCTTTATTTCTTTATTATTCACGTTTATATTATAATTTTTATTATATTTTATATAATATAACCATAACATTTAAATAAAAAAAAAACATTTAATATAAATGATACTTGAAATTAATACAATAATATTTATCATCTATTAAAAAAAAAAGGATCGTGAAAAGCGTTCTTCAAGACTTGAACATTCTGCTTTATCACAAGAAGAATTACTTCAATATCAAGAAGAACTCTTTAGAAATTCTAGAATGAGAATGGCTCAAGGCGTAGAAGAGACTTCTCTTGCTGCTGCACAAAATCAATCCCAACAAACCTCAGATGGTATACAGCAACAAAATCAACAATCATCACAGACACCACAATCTTCTTCAGCAATGGATACAGAAACCACAGTAATGGCAGAAGGAAATGCAGGTCTATCTAACCTATGAAATTAAAAGGAAAATAATATAAATTGGAAAAAAAATGAATCAATATTAACATCATCGCTTAATAATCATAACCATTTATTTATTTTTTTTTTATAACTATTATTATTATTATTATTATTATTATTATTCACAAAATCATCAGCATTATCATCATCATAGTTTCTCCTTTTTCTTCAATCACTATATATATATATATATAACATTTTTTTATCCTATTTAAAATAAAGAGAAAGGGAAATGGAATAAATACTAAAATTATCTAATTTTATTGTTTTTTAAACCATCTAATAGAGATAATATAACGGTAATAATGGTGATGATGCTATACAATTGTTGAAAAAAAAATAGTTATATCAAGTTTATAACTTTTTTTTTTTTCTATTATTATTATAATTATTTTATGAAATATATAATCAATATCTTTGGTTAATTTAATTTATATAAGATTATATATATATAATATAATGTTTTATTATTCCACCACCCAATATTTATTCATAATTTTCTTATATATATTTATTTAAATATAGATATACAATTTACAAAAAGAAATGTTAAAAAAAAAAAAGAAAAAAAGAAAAAGACTTTATATTTATTGAAAATATAAAATAACTTTATTTTTCTTCATTTTTTTTGTTTTTTTTTTTTTTTTAACTATATATAATTAATAAAAAAAAAAAAAAAAAAAAAAAAAAAAATTAAAAATTAAAAAAAAACTATAGTTTATATCAAATTTTATATATACAAGTTATACTTTATTATTTATTTATTTATTATAATTATTTATTTTATTCTTTAATAACTTTTTTTTTTTTTTTAATCTTATCCTCTAGTTTTCACATTTGTGTGTGTGTATGCGTATAAATAATGTCTATCTTTTTTATTTATATATAAATATATTCAATTATGATTGTAAATCAATAGAGGCTAAGTGTCTCATGGTTGGTCTACCATGTGGACAATTCCATGGTTGATCCATTTCACTCATATGATTAAGAATCTATTTAAATTTTATATATATGAAATATTAGAGTATGATTTTAAATGTTTAAAAATAGGTTGGTATAATTAATTGGGGTAATTCACTTACAGTTTTCATTTTCTTATGAGTTAATGCCATACCAACCATCACTGATTTTCTACATGCTATAAAAATCAAATATAAAATATATAAAAAAAAAAAAAAAGTAATAATAATTTGTAAATAAATTATATATATATATAATTTTTTTTTTTTTTTTTTTTTTTTTTGTATGTTTTCAATCATATTACCTCTGGAAGCATACATTGCTTCTAACTTTGAACATTTAATAATGGTATTAGGTGGTTCATCTACTAATCTTGGAATTAATTCTTCCAAATCTTTTTTTTAAAAATAAAAAAAATAAAAAAAAAAAAAATGTTTGTTATTCAAACTATATATAAATATATTATGGTTTTATTTTATGAAAATGTCTATTACCTTTAATGCCAAATTCAACATTTTTACTATACGGTTGTGTAAGAAGAGAAATGCGTTGAGTTGGTGGTTGTTCCATATCTACTTTTAATTCAAAACCATTAGCTTTAAAGGTATCTAAATGTTCCATAACAATATGTTCATCCTTGGCAGTTAATTCGAGAGGACGTGGCTTTAAAAGCCGTTGATTTTGAATATTGGTTGTTTTTTTTAAACTTTCAAAATTATATTTTTCATCACTTTGCATTAAATTGTAGAAATTATTTAAAAAAAATAATCATCATCAAAGTATACGAGCGTATATTTAAACAAAATTAATAAAAATATGTAAAAAAAAAAAAAAAAAAAAAAGAACCTTTATTAATTTATTTTTATTATTATTATTATTATTATTATTTGTTGTTGTTGTTGTTGTTGTTGTTGTTATTAGTATCGTTGTTATCTACCTGGCATGTTGATCTACAATAAAAAGTTCTTGAGTTTCTGCCGTTCGTAGTCGAGCAATAATAAAACCTAAATTAAATTGACCCAATACATCCATATTCTTAAAATCTTCTTTAGAAATGATATGAGCTAAACGTGCTGTCGATGTTAATTCATCCTCTTTGGCAATATTAGTACGTGTAATAGTCATACTATTATTTTCTAGGGATCCAGAGGATTTCTCCATTAATTTTTTTAATTTTTTTTGTATCTTAATCTTATTGTGTTTTCGTACATAATCTAAATGAACAGAATAATCTATATCTGGATGGATGGTACCACGATACTGAACTTTTGTTTTTGTCTTTGAAGAAAAAATAGAATGAGGTGAATCAGCGGGTGAATAATCTGTATAACTCTCTTTTTCTTTCTTACCCTTAATAGAAAGAATTTTTTCTAATAAAAAAAATTTAATTAATATAATGAAAAGAATTAAAATAGATAATACTTTACTTGCTTTTTACATACTGCTATAATAGGGATAAAAATCCTATTATTCTATTACTATTGATAACTAACCTATTCCATTTTCTAATTTTCTGATTTTTTGTGGAGTTGAAATATTATTCTCTTCTTCCATAATAGATTCATTTTCTATCATTGGTATATCTTCTTTGGAGTTTTTATTCATTTAGCATGATAAATATACCAATTATTAAAAATATGAATTAAAAATAATATTAAATAATTAATAACTATATCAAATAATAATAATGATGATGATGATGATGATATATAATATTATCAATAAAAATAACAACTATTATTTTTTCTAAGTAATAAGTATAAAAGAATAAAATGTTGAAATTATTTATTAAAATAAAATAAAATAAAAAAAAAAAAAAAAGTATTTAAAATATAAAATAATAAAAATGATAATCATTTATTACCATCCAAATCTGAAGATTTTTTATCAACTTTCTTAAAAATAGAATCAATAGTTTGGTTATTTTCTTTTGATATCTTTGGTGATAATAATAAAACTTTTTTATCTACAGGCTCTAAATCTTCGGCATGACTAAAGGAACTCTTTAGTTGGGAAAGAGAACGCAGAGAGGCGGAAAGGTTATTACTATTTATTTTTGATGTCTGATAATTAATACCAGAAGTAGCAACAATGTTACGATAAGGTTCACAAAATTTTATTAATTCCTCTCGAAGTTGAGTTACTAACTCTTCCTCATTATGAATTAAAATGGTACGTTTATTAGGAGTGACATTGATATCATACTCATCTAAATAAAGAGAAGAAAATACAGCACAATGCATTAAAATACAATTAAAAAATTATGATGGTGATAATAATAACATAAATATTATACTAATATTTAAAATATTTATTTATCGTTTAAATTATTCTACCTGACTTAACTTCAATATTGACAACAACAATTGGATACTGATGCATATTAAACATTCGATAAACTTCATTAATACATTTTGATATCTATTTCATTATTAATGAATAATTTGTACAAATCATTTAATATAAATGAAATGTTATATATATAAAGCAAAGTAATTATAAATATATATAATTTAAAGCATTAATCCGTGTCCTTATAGTTTACCTTTTGTAAATCACATGGTCTTTGATTAATAAAATAATACTGTCGGTCATTACTATTTCTCCCACATGAATTCGTTGGCTGAGATATAAAACCTTTTATAGTTATTCTTAAAAAAAAATAGATTTATGAGATATGCTACTTAAAGTACTCGTATAAAACTAATAATTTTATAGTTAATAGGATCCTTGTTATAAATAATTAAGATAGATACCCAGAATTTATATTAAATGAAAAATCTATTTCAGTGAGAAGTTTTGTAACTTTACTTCCAAAAATATTTGAAATATTATCCTTCATTAATTTATTACATTGAGTAGAAAAGCAAATATCACGAGAACTATAAGTATATAGTATATATATTAAAAATATATAAAAAAAAAAAGGTAGCTTAATAAATATTAATTATTTGCAATAAAAAACCTATCTATAACAAACCATATTCTATATGTTGAACTTACCCTTTTGGTGGTTTATTACTACAAACAATTTTAACATCTGTACATACAAGAGCATACCCTTGAAGAATACTTAAACATTTTGCATATTCACGTCTTATATTTTTTTTAAAAGTTTTCTGACGCACAGGAAAAAGTTCAAAAAAGTTTTTCATATAGATAGTAGTACCTTGTTTTCTCGCTACTGATTCTTTTTTAACTAAATTTCCTTGATAGTCATATTCTAATTTAACACCCATAGGTTCCTGTTCTTTTGTACATGAAATAATAACAAGGTTTGAAGAGGCACATATAGAACTCAGTGCTTCCCCTTTATTTATTAAATATAGCATACATAAAATTTTTGAAAAATTAGTTTTTAAATTATAAATTATTGTCTTTTACATTTTAAAAAAAAATTCTATTATTCTTTTAATTTGTCCATATCAAAAATACATATATAGTATTGGTTTATTATTCAAACTTTTAATCACATTTATACAAAAAATATAATTAGTATATACATATTATTATTATTATTATTATTATTATTATTATTTTTTTTTTTTTTTTTTTTTTTTTTTTTTTTTTCTGAATTTTCTGAATTAGGATTTCAAATTTCAGAATTTAAAAAAATTTAAAATTTAAAAAGAAATACAAATGAAATAATAATTCTATTCATGTTTTTTCCATTTTTCTATAAAAGCAACTTTTATAATGAACTATTTTTAAAATAGCTGGTTACATAAACAAATTTTAATGTAAAACAACTTGATTCAATTTATTGAATATAAAATTTTGTCCTCTAAAATTATTACTTTATTTAAAATATTATATATATATATTGATACCTCTAAAACCATAAGTTGATAGTTGCTCAAGTTGGTTAAATTCCTGTAACTTTGAGGTGTAATGAGGTAACGCAATACTTTCATAATCATCTGGATTTATACCTATTCCATTATCAATAATAGTAATACTATCTAAACCATAATTGTTAAATTGAATTTCAATGGATGTTGCCTTAGCATCTAAACTATTTTCTATAACTTCTTTAACAGCTGTTGAAAGATCTAAAATTACTTGACCTGAACAAATTTGATTGATAGTATCTTTATCTAAAGATTTTATTTTTGAGGTCTTTCCTTGATAAGTCATATTATATATATTATTTATAATAAATTCTGATATTAAATAATATTTAAATGATATTCATTAACATGGATAGAATAACTATAATTGGTATATTAAAATAAATAAATATATATGTATATATATTTAATTAAATACAGAATAAGAAAAAAAAAGATAATAAAAATAATTCTTTAATTTTAAATTTACTGAAATTTTTAAATTATTACACCAACATGTAACATGTATAGGTATAATAATAATAATACTAGTATTATTATAAGGTATATAAAATTTTTATTTCTATATTTTATAAAATTAATTTATTATAATTTCTTGTTAATTTTTTATAATTTTTCTACTTTTGAAATATAATATATAATTTTTCATTATTATAAATTTTATTATTATAATTATTTATTTATTTATTTATTTATTTATTTATTTATTTATTTATTTATTTATTTATTTATTTATTTATTTATTTATTTATTTATTTATCACAACGTTGTAACAGCTACAAAACAGTAAACGATTGTAACGCCTTGAACATATAGAGTCTTATTGAATTTTTATATTCTATATTCTTATAATTATTTCTATTATGAAAACAAGAGCAATGTGGAATTTAAAAGTAGCTTATTGAACTTTTTTTTATAAAAAATGTAATAATAGCTAATTACAACAATAAATAGATTTGTCAATAAGGATAAAGAATTCATTTATTTTATATAGAAAACCTATGTGAAAAATAGGATTACAAAATATAAATGAACTAAAAATTAGTTAAAATAAGTTATATCGAACTAAACGGAAAACACGGATCTTGCTCTAAATATTGTTGCTAATTTAGATTTGATGTATATGATAAAAACTTTTCAAAATGTAAATATTATATTTAAAATTACTTTTTCCTTTTTGATAATGCATCAATTAAAAATGAGCCTTGGTTTTAACGCATTTCACTGCTATAATAAAAAAAGTAGTCATGACTATTCATATTATTTCTACTATTAACAGACATTTTATACATTGATATATTTTAAAAAATTTAAATGGAAAGAAAATACAGTTATGCTTGCCATTAAATAATAATAATAATACAAACTTAAAATTGTTCTTACATCTATCATAATAAGTGATATATACCAAAATCAGGTTATAAAATTTATTTTTTATATGTTTTTCACGTTGTTTGGATTTTATTTATGTTCTAATGGGTTTATATTTGTATGATAAATTCAGAAAAAATCAAAAAAATTGATAAATATGGTTTTACACTATTAATGAAAATATAAAATTATTAAGGTAGGAACATATTACAAACAGTATTTAATCAAAGGATCAATGAAAATTCTTAATATCTTAAAACAATCCATGAAGATATATATTTAATATATATATAAGTGAAGATGATGTTAATAAAATTAATATACTACTTATACAATTTTAATTTATAGTATACTTCTAATGAAAACACAAATATATATATCATGGATATTAGTTTTATGAAACATTTTTTATTCCCGGTTTTATTTTTTATTTAATATAAACTATAACAATATAATTTAAAAAGTATTTATACAATTTATACATCATCATAATTATATTATTTTATAAAAATATATTTTATTATAATATATTTTATTAATATATCATAGATTTAAGGTTTAAACTTTTTAGGTAATTTCTATGTTATCTTTTTTTTCACTATAATTAATATTAATTGTTTTTACATTTTTTTATTATATATCTTTCACACCTTTGGATGCTTTCATTGTCACACCTCTATTCTTTTTAACTTTATAAAATAATTTATAATTTAATTTAATTTCTGTTTTCTATACAATTGAAAATAACAAACTTTATCCAATCATTTTAAGGTTTAATATTATTAAAAATATATTATTTAATTATAACCTAATATATTAAGAGTATAATGAATTTCCAAAATAAAAAGTGTTACAGTAAACTTTAAAATAGGCAAAAAAGAAAAAGTTTTAGAAAGTTGATATACCCTTTTTTATTTAATATTACTAATAAATATATCAAAATGACACACGCTAAAGAAGAAATATAATTTAAATAATAAAATAAAATATAATATTAGATACTCTATAATATTACTGACTTTATAATAATAAGAATAAATTTTAATAATTAATTATATTTTTATTAAATCATAATTTTATCATTCTATAAATAGATATGAATATATTATCATTTCGTTTGATAAATATATCTGTTAATTTTGTGTATTACTTTTAGGTTCTTTCAACCTATTATTACTTTATATATTTCATTAATTAGTTTATTATTAGGATTAATTTATTTTTTATTTCAAAAATATTATTTTAATATAAAAGAACGCTTATACCATTTGCTTATTTTATAATGCAAATGACCTTTCTATAAATTTATTTTTTCATATTATCAATGTTTTTTTAATTTAATTAAGCATTCACATTCTACATTTACTATTTATAATCACAAATAAGTTTCCATGGATAAATTAAAAAAGTTTATTGAAGGTAATGAACTAAATCTATCATTTTTATTAATTATAATATTAAGTTGCTATATTATTATTATTATTATTATTATTATTATTATTATTATTATTATTATTATTATTATTATTATTATTATTATTATTATTAGTTAATAAAATAACCCAATAGTTAAAATATTCTATTATTTTTTTTGGTAAAAGTCATAAACTTTAGTGTTATTACTACTTTTTTTTTCTTTATAAAATAATAATATTAATTATAATTTTTTTCCATTATTAATATTATCTTTTTAATATGAATAGTTTTTTTTTTTTGGTATATTAAAAAGTATTAAATAATATATTTATAAAAGATTTACCACGAATCATGAAATAAAAAATTTATATATATAAAATTATAAAATATCCTATTATTTGAATATTAATATAACAATAATAATATTTATAATTTTTAATAATAATTTATATTAAATAATAATAAATTAAAAAAAAAAAATTGATATAAAATAAAAAGTAAAGGATCGAATTTTATAATTTTTTTTTTTTTTAAAAATAAAAAGTAATAATAATTAATAACCAAAAAAAAAAAACTTTAAAAAAACATAAGCAAAGTATAGGCATAAAAAAGAAAAAGATTTTTTAAAACTTTTTAATTATAGTTAAACCATAAAGATATAATTAAAAAGTTAACTTTTTATATTAAAAAAAACTACCTTACAATAAACTAAACTATATATTAATAATAATAATTTTAAAATGGGTTCTGTTATCGTAAAAAGATCTAAAATTGCTTCCTATGCCTCAGGTTTATTAGTAAGTTTCGATTATAATTTAATAAATATTTAAATATATTAATAATACAAAATAAACCTCAAACAATATTAATTAATATTATAATTAATAACAAACTAAAAGTTCGGTGCTGGTTGGTGGTTAATTCTTGATATTATTATCTATTTCAACAACATCGGTAAAAGTAAAGATAAGGATCCAAATGAGGCTATTACCTTCATTACCTTCCTTCCAGGAATCATTGGAACTATAGGTTTCTTCTTGTAAGCATCAGATATATTAAAAAAAAAAAAAAAGTATTTATCTAATTTTTTAATTTGTATTTTAAATAGAGTAAACTTCCTTCCAAGAAATGCATTAAACATTAATGAAGAAACAGGTATTTCTGCAGGCAAAAGTTTATATATTATTATTGCTTTTGCTGTAACTTTCGCAGGTATTATATCTGGATTTTGGGTATTATTCTCAAAATACACTGGTGAATCTTACTGTAAATATGGAGTATTTATGGTTATGCAAAGTTTATGTATATTCTTAAGGTATATATAAAACCAAACACCGAAATATATATTTAAATTATTTATAGCGAAAAAGTAAAACTAATTTTTTTTTTTTTTGTTCTTTTTGTATAAATCCTATATAAAAGTACATTTGTATTTAGATTCGGTAGACCACTTGCTGCTGAAAGTTCTTCATTCTAAACTCAGCAACCCATTTTAAATAGTTTCACTTAAATAATAATTCCACCATAAAAATTATAATTAAAAAAAAAAAAGAAAACTACTATCTTTCTTATAGAATTAGTGATATCATAAATTATCTTTTTTTTTTTTTTTTTATAAATATCCATAAACTTGTTAATATTTCGAAAAAAACATCTTAATTTAATATATCTGTTTATTTTATAATAATTAATTTAACATACATTATTAATTTATTAAACGTTAAAAATGAATAAAACATTATTTCTATAATATTTAAAATAATGTTTTTTTTTATTTTTTTCATTTTGTTTTTAATGAAAATGATAAAGAAAACTTGATATAATAATAATAAAAAAATATAAAATAAAAATCACAAAAAAAAAAGAATAAAAAATATATAAAATATAAAATAAAAATCAATTATTTTATGTTTTTTTTTTTATAATAAAGAATTATAGTTAATATTTTTTTAGTTTCTGCTTATACACACAGTTACAATATTGCAGAATGTGTTACGAGGTTTTTTTCAAACTTTTTCTAATACCTCTCGTAATGACATTTTTAGCTATTTATTAAAATTTTTGAAAATCATTTTAAATTTATATTAAAAAAAAATTAAAATTAAAATTAAAATCATACCTTTTTTTTAATTTACTATGAAAGCCCCTTTCATCTAAATAATAAAAAAGGATATAAAAAAAAACTAATTGCCTTTTTTTTATTTGAAATTATAAAAAGATGTTTTTTTATTATTTCTTTCTTTTTTTTTTTTTTTTACCTTTTTATTTTACTTCATTAATAAACGTCTTTTTTAAATTCCTTTTTTTTTTTCACCGCCGTTCATGAAAACTTTATTTTTTATAAAATAGAATTGATTTTCCTTTTTATTATATATAATTAATTTAATTATTTTCCCCTTTTTTTTTCCAATTTAAAATAAAATACGCCATAGGCCAAAAAATAAAATACTAAAAAGAAAGCTTTTTACTTCAATTAACGTTCAACAAATCTCTTTTTATTAACACAAAAGATTCTTATTTAAATCTAATTAAATAAAAAGAATTATAGTCTACTTTATAAAAGAAAAAAATTATAATTAACTTGTTTAAATTTATAATTGTAAACTTTAAATGAGGATTTCCAATGATGCATTCAGTTTATCTATTATTTATAAGAGTTTTTTTTTTTTTTTTTTAATATAAATAGAATAAAATATATAACTTGAAATTATATAAAACAAAATACTCTTTATCTCACTTTATTTACATTCAATATATTAAAACTTCATTGTTTGGTAATTTGATCTAAAAAAAAAAAAAATAAATTTCATATTTGTCTAAAAACTTTGTTACCTTTAAATATGTAATATCTTTCTCATTCTTTTTGTAAAATTAAAAAAAAAAAAGCTTTCCAACTATTACTCGCTTTTAATTTTTAAATTCATTTTTATTTTATATTTTATATATTATATATATATATATATTTTTTTTTTTAAATGTATAAGGTGAAAGTCGGACATTTGTCATTAACGGCTTATCACCATTATATTAACATCCCGGCTTATTCACCTTGCCTTTTTTTCTTATTAACTAAAGCATCAACAGAACATCACCAAAATTAATGAATGTAATTTTGGGGGGATTTTTGCACTACTCACTTCAATGAAATGAGCCCACAAAATCTTTAGTTGTGAATACTTTTGTTAAAGTATGTTTTTTAAAATTATTGAAAAATTTTTTGGTTTTAATAACATTGAAAAATGATAGCCAATCACTGACTGGAATAGATCATGTGAAGATCATAATTATTTGTTACTTTAAAATAAAATCTATACCTTTATTTACCAAAAAAAATGTATATATAATTAATAAAATTTTATTAAGGAATGAAATAAATAAATAATAGTAATAATAATGATAATAATAGTAATAAATGTTAATACTAAAATATTTAAAAATAAAATTTAATTACAAATGAAATAAAAAAAAAAACTAAAAAAACTAATGCATTCTTTTGATTATTGTAATTAAAAGAGACCTGCTTTTTAACTTTCCAGAAAGGTGATAAAAATTTTATCAGGGTAAAAAAAAAATTTGTTCTTGATAACATAAAGCTTAATTTTTGTTGGAATTCCACAGCGACCATAAACATAAAGTTTGTTAACGACAGCATACGTTGTTACCATCTTTATATATAATTATTTTAATTAAAATTATAATATATATATATTATATTTTTTTTTTTAACGGCATCAAATATTTTAAACTTTATAATTAATTTAAAAGTATAATACATATTATAAAAAAACAATATTAAAAATAAAAATAATAAAAAAAAAAAAAAATAGGTTTTAATAAACACAAATGAATAAAAATTGGGTATAATGTATTCTAGTCATTTTAACTAAAATAAAAAAACCACTATTATACTAAAGTATAATAATTGTATTTGACTTCCAATGGGACACCGAGCCAACGATCAAAATTTCGTTATGGATCAAAATTATGCTCTCCATTGGTTGCGCTGGCCCTCCTGGCCTGTCTTACTGTTTCTTCAGCATTGACGCTCTTGGATGTTGCTTCAAACCTTTTGAACATTGTCCATTGCTGGCCAATAGCAAAAGGCATGATTTTGGTTAGAAGTTCTGCTGCTACCGTCAAGAATGGTGTTCCTTCATTAGTACCAGATTGAATCTGACGCTTACAAAGTTCTTTCTATTCCCTTGAATTGTAATTGATATTGTTAAAACTTCTTCCCCCAAGAAGGAATTTAAATATTTTACTGCACACACTAGAATAATCATACACATTAATATTCACCGGATTATTAGAACTATTACTATTATTAACTAAATTACTATCTAAATTAGAATTATTATCTTCACCATTTCTATCATTACTAATATTATTATTCCTATTACTACTATTGTTATTATTCCTATTACTACTATTGTTATTATTACTATTGTTACTATTACTATTGTTATTACTACTATTGTTACTATTACTATTAATGTTATTGCTATCTCTACTGATATTATCAATTTCATTATTATTGATAGGACTATTGGAATTACGTTGACTGAAAAAATTTAGTAGCTGGACTATGGAATCATAATGTTTAATACGGATATCTCTAAATGTTGGACAATCTAATAACCAATGTTTAATACTTTGATCTCCACACTTGCAACATGGACAGTAGTTAGGACAAACTGGATCAACAAATTTGGCAGCTTTGGCAACTCTAGCATCCAACTTGTATCCGCTTCTTGCTTTCAATAGCCAGTAGAAACCATAGGCAAACTCTGAGTACTCATAACATAACTTGATGAAATCTTTAGTTTCAATAAATTTATTATCATCATAATATGGCGCTTTGATTGAATTCCCTTTGAGATCTTTCCAATAAAAGTTTTTAACTGCTTTAACATCTCCATGTTTCTTTAATTTTTTATCAAGTGTCCTACTTGATTTGCACCACGTGTATTTTCTAAATTTAGGAATGTAATTGACAAGGTGTGAGATAATACAATTTGAGTTTTTCCATTTGTTAAAACATCTAACCTGAGCTAACGCACATTTGGCTGACAATGGAGGAATATTCAAATCTTTTGAGATTGAGTATAAGGATATAAACGATACAGCTTTATGAACTCCGGCAACCCATCGTATTCCTTTGTTAACATGCTTCTGAGCAATCCTAGACCTAGCTTTGTTGGATCCAAGTAATGGTGCAAAGTATGAAACTCTGCTAATCACTTGAGAGTTAAGTACTAGTTTTTTGAAAGGAATAGGAATATTAGGATTTCTTAAGAATTTACTGACTGAGAAAAGTCCTTTCAAAACCTTGTTATTAAGAACTTTAATTACTGGTTTAAGGGACAAATTCTTATCAAATGGAACACCAAGATAAGTGTAGCAGTCAGTAGTTGGAATGGGTTGTCCTGCTAAGTAAAATGTTGGATCTCTCTTGTTCTGATTTTCTATTGATTCAGGACGAATCACCATCGTTGAACATTTCTGGATACCAAATTCCATTTCATTATACAAGGCCCATTCATTAAATCTTCTAAGCATCTTTTTTAAGCATCCTCTTGTTGGAGCACAAATAACTATATCATCTGCAAAAAGTCCACCACAGCATCGAGTGTCACCTAAACTGACTCCGAGATCTTCACACTCTTTAAATATATCATTAATAAAGAGATTAAAAAGAATAGGAGAAAGAGGGCAACCTTGACGGACTCCTTTCTTCACATCAAAAGATTTCGAGAATTGTCCATCTAATTTGACATTAGCCTTAGATGTTAAATATAAATTTTTGATAAATTGTAAACTCTTACCTCGGATTCCTAAACAATCTAATTTATGGAGAATATTACCGATTGGGACTGAATCGTATGCTTTCCTGAGATCTAAAAAGGCCAAATATGTCTCTTTATTATCTAATTGACGTCTACGGCATATTTCTTGGATTGAAATGAAAAGACTGATACTTTCTTCCTTTTTTCGAAAACCAAATTGTTCAGGTCTAATGAAATTATTCTTTAGACCATATTCTGAGATTCTAGTGGTGACAATTTTGGAGATCAACTTAATACCATTATTGATAAGTGATATACCTCGATAGTTATCACAATCTGTCAAATCTCCCTTCTTAGGAATAGAAACAATACTGGATTCATTCCATGAGTTGGGGAAATCTCCATCCCAAATACGGTTAAATAATTTAAGAATAAAATTTAAACCATGAGCATCATTATCTGAAGTAGTATTACCAGAAGAATTATTACCTGTAGCATTATTAGAATCATTACTTGATGGAATTAATGCTTTGTAAAATTCAATTGGAATACCATCCGGACCTGATGCTTTATAATTTGGAGTAGAGAGGATAGCTGACTTGACTTCATCAATACTAATATCTTGGTTGATATCCCACTCATCAAGCATAGGAAGTGAAAAACGTTTATTCATTGGTTCTTCATACCAATGCTCCAAATCAAGACTTACACCACTTGGATCTGATGCAAGCTTTTCGAAATGATCATGCCACACTTCTAGTTGTTCTTCCGTAGCAACAACTAATTCTCCGTTTTTGTTTTTAATTGGTTGAGCAATAAAGAAAGAATCTTTTCCAATTTTTGCAGTTTTCTTGATCCATTTCCAGGCCTTCTTAGGATTATGACTCTTCATATACTCACATCCTGTTTTAATCCAATGAAGATATTCTTGTTTCCTAAATTCATTACATCTTTTGTGGATGTAATCAATGAGCTTACGGTAGATTTTAATTCTTTTAATAAATTCATCTATATCATAAATTCTTTCTTTTTTAAATCTCTTATACAACTTCATTTTGATTTTTTGGAGATTAAAAATTTGTTGTGAAATATGAAATGAAGACTTTATAACATTATTTGCTGAGGTAATACTGAGCTCGTCTGCAATTGAAAAAGCAGTTGAAGTAAACTCTTTGGAAAGTTCATCTGTAGAAACATTAGGATCGTTGAATTTTGCTGAAAGAATTTGGAATTTATTATGACTAAGAATAGATTCCTTTTCCTCAATACATTTTAATCTATTCCATTTCAGAATTTTCTTAGGAACATTAAAGTCATTAGAAAAATCTTCCATAGGAATAATTTTACCATTAATAAGAAGTGGCTTATGGTCTGATACAGGATAAAAATTATTTATAAATGATGCTGAGTGAATAAGATCTTTCATCTTCGAATTGATAAGAGCATGGTCAATGTCGGAAGATTGATCACCTCGAGTCCAAGAGATAGTCGACCCTCTAAGCGGAAGAATTTCCCAATCTCCTAATCCATTTGTTGATAACCAGTTGGATAATGTCAGATAAATTTAGTTTACACTTAAATTTATTTATAAAACTATTTGGGTTTTTATAATCTTTTATTTATTTATATTTATTTTATAATATAAATATTGTAACTTTCTTAAAATCTTTTTATTAAAAAATAACCAAAGAATAAAAATGTAGTACAATATTAATTTATAATTTTATAAAATACAAATACATAAAAAATACATAAAATATTATTTTGGAATGTATTTTATTTTCACACTCCCCCAAAGTTATAAATTCATTATTTGTATTTATATAATAAACTATCTCTAAATATTTTCATTTTATTTTTATTCAAGTATTTAGTAAAACCATCTGCTAAATTTTCTTCTGATTTTATATATTCTAGACTGATTTTATTTTCTTTAATTAATTCTCTTACTTTATGGTACTTAATATCAATATGTTTTGACTTTGGATTAATCGTTTCATTATTTGCGTTGTAAATAGTTGCTTGATTATCAATATTGATTTTTAAGCATTCTTCCTTTATTTTTAATTCACTAAAAATATTTCTATACCACAGAGCTTGCTTTGAGCATTCACAAAGTCCATAATATTCTGCTTCGGCGGTTGAAGTTGATACACATTTTTGCAGTTTTGAGTACCAGCTTGTTGGTCCATTTCCCAATAAAAATACAAATCCAGTGGTAGATTTTCTTGTTTCTTCATCTCCCCCATAGTCTGAATCTACAAAAATCTTCAAATTTAAGTTTCTTTCAAAACGGATTCCATAATGAGGATTTTCTTTCAGATATTTGAATATTTGTAATACATTCTTCCAATTTTGGATAGTAGGATTTTGTGAGAACCTAGATGCTTTGGTTACTGAAAATAAGATATCTGGACGAGTACCTATGGCTAAATATAAAAGACTTCCTATTGCAGCTCTATAAGTAGTAGGGTCAAAAGGCTGATTGAGTTGTTCATCATTCTTGATTGGTGTAGTTGTCTTTGATCCTCTGCAGTTTTCTAAACCAAATTTGTGTAATATATCCTTTAAATACCTTTCTTGATGTAACAAATACCCATCTTTTAACGTTTCTACTTTGATTCCTATGATGAAATTTGCATCACCAACATCCGTGATAACATATTTCTCTTTAATTAATTTAATAGTTTTATCTATTTCTTCCTTTTTACCAGTTATTAGGATGTCATCAACATATATTCCAACTAAACATACTAATTTATTGTTTTTGGTCTTTATAAATATGCATGGTTCGCTAACTAATTTCTGAAATCCTAGTTCAATGAGAGTATTGCTGATGTTGTTATTCCATTCTCTTGCTGCTTGTTTTAAGCCATATAATGCTTTATTTAATTTCCATAATCCTTTTTTATACATTTTATCTCCTTCAGGTGCTTTCATATATATATCTTCCTTTAAATCTGCATACAAATATGCGGCCTTAACATCTAATTGATGGATTTTATAGTTATTAATTGCAGCTATTCCTATTAGGATTCTTAATGAGTCTTGTTTTAGAGTAGGAGAAAAGGTCTCATTGTAGTCTTCTCCATATTCTTGTGTAAAACCTCTGGCTACAAGTCTAGCTTTGTATTTTTCTATCTCACCAGTGCTATTCCTTTTTATCTTAAATACCCATCTTGAATCAATAATATTGGCGTCTTCTGGAACTTCATCTATTCTTTTGAACACTTTTCTTTCTTTCATATTTAGCAATTCGGCTTCTATTGCTTTTATCCACTTATCCTTATCTTTTCTTTTAAATATATCATTATAGGAATTTGGCTCCTTGATTTGTGCTATAGTTAGCGCCACTTCCTTAATTTTCTTCTTTTCTGGTTCATGTTCATGTGGCTTACTAAATTTTTCTTCTATGACATCTTCACTTGGAACAAGTTTCCGCTTTCTTGGGAATTTTTCTTCCTTTGGTGGATGATTTTCATTTAATTTAAAATTTTTATTGGATTTTAATTTTCTATTTAGATTTCTCTTATTCAAAAAATTTTGTTTTGATAATAACTTTTTCTTATCAAAAAATTTTTTCTTAGATTTATCTTTATTGATTGGATCTTTAATTTCATTTTTATTTTTTAAATTTCTCAAATTATATTCCTTTTTATTTTGATTATTTAAATTACTTTCTTTTTCATCAGAAATATTTTTAAATTTGGACTTTTCTTCAGGAATATTGATATTTTCTTTATTCAAATTTCTTCTTATTTCATTCTCATTAATAGGTATGTAATTTTTCTTATAATATTCTTCATTCTTATAATTTACTTTTACATTTGAATAATTATTTTCTATTTCTTTTCTATTATTTTTATTTATATTATTTTTGACACTCTCAATATTTTCAAAATCAATTTTCTTTCTTGTTCCTAAATCAATGTCAGGACTCAGGATATTTAAAAAATCATTATTGTCAATTTCTCCAGTTAAATCATTTATCTCCATTTCTGATGGTGTTTTTAATACTTCTTCAATTAATTCATTTTTATTTACAATGTCTGAATTTTCTTCTATAAAATAAACATTTCCTTTTGCATTCAGGTATTTATTATTCCTTTTATTATCCTTTGATATATTTGAATTGTCTTTACTGTTTATATTTTTATTTTTCTTGTCGTCATTTCTCTTTATATTCACTTCTTTAATTTCACAAATTTCAGTTTCGTCAGCACTATTATATTTTAAATTATTATATTTTAAATTATTTTCTTCCAAGGTAAAGTTATTTATATTGCCGTCGTTACTTCCTGAAATGTCATTATTGTTTTCTTTTTCTTTATTGGTTTCACTTACAGATTCCATTGAAGTACTTATTTTAATTTCTTTATTTTCTTCCATTTCTTCAATTTTCTGGTAATTATTTTTGTTCAAACGTTCTTTTTTCTTTTCTTTTAGTTTAATATAGTCTAAGAGATTTAAGTCTTCTTCTTCTGAGTCTTCTATATTCATATTACTATCATTAGTGTCCTCGCAGACTTGCATAAAACTTTCAGAACTATTATTTTTTTCTTTATTTAATAGTGACGTGAGCTTATCCAGCTTTTCTTCTATATTTCTAAATTTTTCTTCATAATTTACTTCTTTTAAGTCTTCTTTATTACTAGTTTTATCATTGAGTGTTTCTAGGTTTTCATTCATTAATTTATCATTTTCATTTGAAATGTCCTTTTCTTTTTTGTCTTTATTGTTATTGTTTTCATTTTCTTTATCATACATATAATTAAAGTTCCTTACTTGAAAAGTTTCTGTATCTTGACTATATGTTTCATTATTATTTTCTTTTTCTAAATTATAATTGTAGTCACCAGGTTCTTCTTCTAAAAAACCTACGACTCTTTTCACTTTAATTTTCCTTGATTTTATGTCGAATATTCTGTATCCTACTGAAGATTCATCATATCCGATAAAGATTCCCTCCTTAGTTTTGTCTTGAAATTTTGGAATGTTACTGTCATCTAAATAATACACTTTACATCCAAATACTCTTAAATTTTTATAATCAACTTTTCTGTTGTACATTAATTCAAATGGTATTTCACCATTAATTCCACTGTGCGGAACTCGATTATGAACATAGTTCGCTGTTTTCACAGCATCTTCCCAAAAGCGACGACATAACCTTGCGTCCATTAACATTGCAGTAGCAGTTTTTATTAACTTTCCATTGAATCTTTCTGCTCTTCCATTCTGCTCCGGATTTCCAGGGACGGTGAATTGTTGAGTTATTCCATATTCGTTACATAACTCCTTGAAGTTATTAGAAGTGAATTCAGTTCCATTATCGCTTCTAAGATATTTTACTTTGGATGATAATTCATTAGTAGTTTTATTCAGCCAATTTCCAAATTCTTTGAAAACATCACTTTTATTCTTGACAAATATTACCCATCCATATCGACTGTAATCATCTAAGATACTTAAAAAGTATACGTTGTCATGAATTGATGGTGTGATTGGACCTACCAAATCGATGTGTACTAGTTCCAAAACACTTGATGCTCTACTATCTGACCTTTTATGAGGGATTTCTTTCATTTTGCTTCTCATGCATATTGTACAATTGTGAATATTGTTCTTTTCATCATTATTGTTGAAATTCAGATGCCCTATTCTTCTATGCCAGTATTCACCATTGTTTCGTACATTATCGCACATTGAGTAATTATTAACTACATTACCTTCTTTGATGTACAAATTGAATACATCATATTCATTTGCTTTAACTTCGTATACATTATCTGTTTTCTTATCTTTTATATATGCAAATACATTATTGTTCTTCTCATCAAAGATTATTTGGTAGCCACTTTTAACTAACTTGGCAACAGAAATTAAATTTCGTTTTACATCTGGGATGTACATTACATCTTCTAATTTTATTGGTTCTTCATTAATAGATCCATTTACTTCACCCATATGTGTTGACTTTGTAGTCGCTCCATTTGCATAATTGATTGGTTCTACATGTTCAAAAACATTTTTGAGAATTCCTATATCTTTGGTAATATGATTAGAAGCACCAGAATCTAAAGTCCATGTAGTAAAACTTGTAGGTACATTTTCACAAGATACGTAATTGCATGATTTATTATTACATTCATCATTGTTATTGTCAAATAATGTATTGTAATCAACTGTAAACAAATCTTGATATCCAACTTCTGGTTCAAAGTCTTCAGTGGTTTGTTTATTTACTATTTCACCTGTTGCTAAAAATGCTTCCTTGCCTTTATTTTTCTCTTTTCTTAGCCTTCTTGTAACTTCTTCTGAAAGTTCTTTTTGAATACGACATTGTTTTACAGTATGTCCTTTTTGATGACAAAAATAACATGTAATGTTTTGTTTATTTTTGTTATTCCAATTTCTTTCTTCATTGGACTTTTCTTTTCCTTTATTTGTATTTTTATTATGATTATTACTTTGTTTGTTGCGGTAGTATTTAGTACTTTCCTTTCTTTTATCACCTTTGTAACTACCTTCAACACTAAAGATATGTCTAATTCCGAAGGTTTCAGATTTCTCTTTCGGATCAAATTTGTTCATCTTATCTATCATTCTTGCTGTGTCCTTTTTGCATTCTTCCCAGTCTTCATGCTTAAGGACTGTGACTTTCCTATATTTTTCTGGTAAGGCTTGATACAGTAAACCAATTTTTTCTTCATCATCTATTTTCACATTTAGTTGTTCTAACTTATTAAAGTTGGAATTTAACTTATTTACAAATCTTGAGAAACTTTCTTTCGGGTCGTATTTTAAGGAGTTTGTTTCCTTAATAAGCCTATTCTTTCTTTCTATTTTATCCCCTAAATAAATGTCTTCTAATAGTTTCCACATTTCGTAGCTTGTTAAAGACCTATCTTGGATATCTTGTTGGCAGTTTGGGCCTAAAGTATACCTAATTAAAAATTGGATATTCCTATCTGTTTTTAAGTCATCTTCGGTTACGTTCTTATCATAGTAGGTATTGATTTCAAAAGGTGCCTTTAGATATTCTTCTCCGTCGATATCCATTCCTTCGTCACTTTTGATCTTTGGGGTTTTGTTTTCATCAACCCAATCTTCAAGACCATAATAATTTAAAATATTCCTCATAAACATTTGCCACGTTATGAAATTTTTATTGTTCAATTCATAAGTGACCTTTCCTAGCATAACGGTAGGATCGAATATAGGAATTGATCCAGTATCTCCGTTAGATTTTCTTTTTGACATATTAAAAAAAAAACTTACTTAAATATAAGAGCAATTGAGACTCTTAATCTGTCAGATAAATTTAGTTTACACTTAAATTTATTTATAAAACTATTTGGGTTTTTATAATCTTTTATTTATTTATATTTATTTTATAATATAAATATTGTAACTTTCTTAAAATCTTTTTATTAAAAAATAACCAAAGAATAAAAATGTAGTACAATATTAATTTATAATTTTATAAAATACAAATACATAAAAAATACATAAAATATTATTTTGGAATGTATTTTATTTTCACAGATAATTTTACTTTAGACATATTAAAATCACCAACAAGAATCGATGGATGGGATGAATGAGTTTGTAACCACAAGCGAACTTCTAACTTTGCATGATCAACATAGATGTTGTGATGACTATGAGGCACATAAACATTTCCAATCGAGCATTTGAATCTATTCCAGAGACTAAAAGTATAAATAGAAATAATATACTTTCCAGAGAAGTTTTCAAGTGAGGCTTGACACGAATTGTGAAAACCTAAATATAAACCTCTCATTCCTGGAACTGATTCGTCAGCTTTCTTGAAAAAGTGTCTATAGTTTCGCAAAGTAACACGACAAGGATAATCTGTATTCGATCCAGAACCATTACCAGTTTCTTGGAAACATAAGAATAATGGTTTGAAAATAGCTGTGAAATAGCTAATACTATCTCTCTTTTCGTGATTCCACCCATTGGTGTTCCAACTAAGACAAAAAGAAAAGTTATCAGGCTTGTTGGATGAGGAAGAATCGTTGCTATTATTATTATTATTAAAGTCATCGTTATTAATGGATGATGCATCAGAGGAATAAGTAGAACTATTATTAGATGGCTGTGAAACTGAAGAACTATCAACTATTGAACTGTTATCAGAGTTGATAGAACTATTAGAATTAATTGTTGAATGTTGAGATTGAAATTGTATTTGCTGTAGATCTGGAATATTTTCATGATGGGAAACTTGTTGAAGATCTTGTTGAAGATCGGATTGTTGATGAGATTGTTGAACTGATTGTTGAAATGATTGTTGAATAGAATGTTGATGTTTATTAGAAACTAAAATTTTACGTTTGAGAGTGGAAAAAGTGTATTTGTGATTCCTTCTACTACGAGCTGAAAAGGAAATTGAGGTAACTGAAAGTTTCTTCTTTAACATGTGTAAGATTTTAATACAATCTTTTGATGAACCATGAACCTTGACTAAGAAAAAGTGATCATTGAAAGTCTGAAAATATTTAACACTAATAACTGAATTAAATTTATCTTCTAGAATAACCTCGAGTTTTTCCCATAGCATATTTACTGACCATGATCGAATACCACGGATAAAGAAGGAGCGAATATCATCTAAGGGGATACCATAAGACCGGGTACCACGTCTGATATAATTCTTGTCTTTAATATAAAGGACTGACATGATAATAAATTCTAATTAAAAATATTGAATATAAAATAAATACTAATAAAAATTATAAATATAACGTATATGGAAAAAAAATCTGTCTCTCTCTCTCTTCTTAAAAGTACTGGATAGTACAAAAATTGTTACGATGCTTTGTTTAAAGTTTCTTTTTTTTTTGAATTCTAGTTGTAAATTTTCTTTAAAAATTCTAGTTTTGGTTTGTTGTTAGTAAATTCGAATCGCTTTTTGACACTAAACTTGTTTGACTTTACTTTTCATTAAATATTTAAATTGGTAAAAAATTTGAATCAAGAATGTCGACACCAGAAAGCTTGTGAATAGTATTTTTACATGATGTAGAGTGAATCAGTCTCTTACAAGAAACAATACAACAATAGCTACATGAATATAAAAGTACAATGCAAATGCTAAAGTTGACTACATTGGATTCTTACAAGAGAAGAGTAGTACTACATGAATACATGAATAAAAGAAAAAAATACAGCAACAAAATGTATTACTCTTCTAATTAAATACTATACAAACTTACCTGAATATCAAACATTCAACTTATTCATCAAATACTTAATTCGATGAATAAAATGTTTTTTAATCGCTCAGTACAATGAGCTTAGTCCTAATAATTTTCCCTTAAAGACTAACCAAGCATCCATTGCGCAATGCTTGGATTTAATTCTTTCTACTCTCTCAGTACCATGAGCATGAGTAGACCCCCTTGATAAACTCCATTATTAAATAAATGAAGGCACGTTCCTAAGAGGGCACCAAGCATCCATTGCGCAATACTTGGATTTAATTCTTTCTACTCTCTCAGTACCATGAGCATGAGTAGACCCCCTTGAGAAACTACATTTATTAAATAAATGAAGGCACGTTCCCAAGAGGGTATTAACTCTTCTTAGCATCTTTTTTAAGCATCCTCTTGTTGGAGCACAAATAACTATATCATCTGCAAAAAGTCCACCACAGCATCGAGTGTCACCTAAACTGACTCCTAGATCTTCGCACTCTTTAAATATATCATTAATAAAGAGATCAAAGAGAATAGGAGAAAGTGGGCAACCCTGACGGACTCCTTTCTTCACATCAAAAGATTTCGAGAATTGCTAAATGTTGAATATTTTTTTTTTTTTTTTTTTTTTTTTTTTTTTTTTTTTTTTTTTTTTTTTTTTTTTTTTTTTTTTTTTTTTTTAACGGCATCAAATATTTTAAACTTTATTATTAATTTAATTAAAATTATAATACATGTAATATAAAAATTAAAATAAAATAAAAATAAAAAAAATATGTTTAAATAAACACAAATGAATAAAAATTGGGTATAATGTATTCTAGTAATTTTAATTAAAGTAAGAAAGCCACTATCATACTAAAGTATAATAATTGTATTTGACTTCCAATGGGACACCGAGCCAAAGATCAAAAATTTTGTCATGGAACAAAATTATGATCTCCATTGGTTGCGCTGGCCCTCCTGGCCTGTCTTACTGTTTCTTCAGCATTGACGCTCTTGGATGTTGCTTCAAACCTTTTGAACATTGACCATTGCTGGCCAATAGCAAAAGGCATGATTTTGGTTAGAAGTTCCGCGGTTACCGTCAAGAATGGTGTTCCTTCGTTAGTATCAGATTGAATCTGACGCTTACAAAGTTCTTTCCATTCCCTTGAATTGTAATTAATATTGTTAAAACTTCTTCCCCCAAGAAGGAATTTAAATATTTTACTGCACACACTAGAATAATCATACACATTAATATTCACCGGATTATTAGAACTATTACTATCATTAACTAAATTACTATCTAAATTAGAATTATTATCTTCACTATTGCTATCATTACTAATATTATTATTTCTATTATTGTTATTATTACTATTGTTACTATTACTATTGTTACTATTACTATTGTTATTACTACTATTGTTACTATTACTATTAATGTTATTACTATCTCTACTGATATTATCAATTTCATTATTATTGATAGGACTATTGGAATTACGTTGACTGAAAAAATTTAATAGCTGGACTATGGAATCATAATGTTTAATACGGATATCTCTAAATGTTGGACAATCTAATAACCAATGTTTAATACTTTGATCTCCACACTTGCAACATGGACAGTAGTTAGGACAAACTGGATCAACAAATTTGGCAGCTTTGGCAACTCTAGCATCCAACTTGTATCCGCTTCTTGCTTTCAATAGCCAGTAGAAGCCATAGGCAAACTCTGGGTACTCATAACATAATTTAATAAAATCTATAGTTTCAATAAATTTATTATCATCATAATATTGCGCTTTGATTGAATTCCCTTTGAGATCTTTCCAATAAAAGTTTTTAACTGCTTTAACATCTCCATGTTTCTTTAATTTTTTATCAAGTGTCCTACTTGATTTGCACCACGTGTATTTTCTAAATTTAGGAATGTAATTGACAAGGTGTGAGATAATACAATTTGAGTTTTTCCATTTGTTAAAACATCTAACCTGAGCTAACGCACATTTGGCTGACAGTGGAGGAATATTCAAATCTTTTGAAATAGAGTATAAAGATATAAACGATACAGCTTTATGAACTCCGGCAACCCATCGTATTCCTTTGTTAACATGCTTCTGAGCAATTCTAGACCTAGCTTTGTTGGATCCAAGTAATGGTGCAAAGTATGAAACTCTGCTAATCACTTGTGAGTTAAGTACTAGTTTTTTGAAAGGAATAGGAATATTAGGATTTCTTAAGAATTTACTGACTGAGAAAAGCCCTTTCAAAACCTTGTTATTAAGAGCTTTAATTACTGGTTTAAGGGACAGATTCTTATCAAATGGAACACCAAGATAAGTATAGCAATCAGTAGTTGGAATGGGTTGTCCTGCTAAGTAAAATGTTGGATCTCTCTTGTTCTGATTTTCTATTGATTCAGGACGAATCACCATCGTTGAACATTTCTGGATACCAAATTCCATTTCATTATACAAGGCCCATTCATTAACTCTTCTAAGCATCTTTTTTAAGCATCCTCTTGTTGGAGCACAAATAACTATATCATCTGCAAAAAGTCCACCACAGCATCGAGTGTCACCTAAACTGACTCCTAGATCTTCGCACTCTCTAAATATATCATTAATAAAGAGATTAAAGAGAATAGGAGAAAGAGGGCAACCTTGACGGACTCCTTTCTTCACATCAAAAGATTTCGAGAATTGTCCATCTAATTTGACATTAGCCTTAGATGTTAAATATAAATTTTTGATAAATTGTAGACTCTTACCTCGGATTCCTAAACAATCTAATTTATGGAGAATATTACCGATTGGGACTGAATCGTATGCTTTCCTGAGATCTAAAAAGGCCAAATATGTCTCTTTATTATCTAATTGACGTCTACGGCATATTTCTTGGATTGAAATGAAAAGACTAATACTTTCTTCCTTTTTTCGAAAACCAAATTGTTCAGGTCTAATGAAATTATTCTTTAAACCATATTCTGAGATTCTAGTGGTGACAATTTTGGAGATCAACTTAATACCATTATTGATAAGTGATATACCTCGATAGTTATCACAATCTGTCAAATCTCCCTTCTTAGGAATAGAAACAATACTGGATTCATTCCATGAGTTGGGGAAATCTCCATCCCAAATACGGTTGAATAATTTAAGAATAAAATTTAAACCATGAGCATCATTATCTGAAGTAGCATTACCAGAAGAATTATTATCTGTAGCATTATTAGAATCATTACTTGATGGAACTAATGCTTTGTAAAATTCAATTGGAATACCATCCGGACCTGATGCTTTATAATTTGGAGTAGTGAGGATAGCTGACTTGACTTCATCAATACTAATATCTTGGTTGATATCCCACTCATCAAGCATAGGAAGTGAAAAACGTTTATTCGTTGGTTCTTCATACCAATGCTCCAAATCAAGACTTACACCACTTGGGTCTGATGCAAGATTTTCGAAATGATCATGCCACACATCTAGTTGTTCTTCTGTAGCAACAACTAATTCTCCATTTTTATTTTTAATTGGTTGAGCAATAAAGAAAGAATCTTTTCCAATTTTTGCAGTTTTCTTGATCCATTTCCAGGCCTTCTTAGGATTATGACTCTTCATATACTCACATCCTGTTTTAATCCAATGAAGATATTCTTGCTTCCTAAATTCATTACATCTTTTGTGGATGTAATCAATGAGTTTACGGTAGATTTTAATTCTTTTAATAAATTCATCTATATCATAAATTCTTTCTTTTTTAAATCTCTTATACAACTTCATTTTGATTTTTTGAAGATTAAAAATTTGTTGTGAAATATGAAATGAAGACTTTATAACATTATTTGCTGAAGTAATACTGAGCTCGTCTGCAATTGAAAAAGCAGTTGAAGTAAACTCTTTGGAAAGTTCATCTGTAGAAACATTAGGATCGTTGAATTTTGCTGAAAGTATTTGGAATTTATTATGACTGAGAATAGATTCCTTTTCCTCAATACATTTTAATCTATTCCATTTCAGAATTTTCTTAGGAACATTAAAGTCATTAGAAAAATCTTCCATAGGAATAATTTTACCATTAATAAGAAGTGGCTTATGGTCTGACACAGGATAAAAATTATTTATAAATGATCCTGAGTGAATAAGATCTTTCATCTTCGAATTGATAAGAGCATGGTCAATGTCGGAAGATTGATCACCTCGAGTCCAAGAGATAGTAGACCCTCTAAGCGGAAGAATTTCCCAATCTCCTAATCCATTAGTTGATAACCAGTTGGATAATTTTACTTTAGACATATTAAAATCACCAACAAGAATCGATGGATGGGATGAATGAGTTTGTAACCACAAGCGAACTTCTAACTTTGCATGATCAACATAGATGTTGTGATGACTATGAGGCATATAAACATTTCCAATCGAGCATTTGAATCTATTCCAGAGACTAAAAGTATAAATAGAAATAATATACTTTCCAGAGAAGTTTTCAAGTGAGGCTTGACACGAATTGTGAAAACCTAAATATAAACCTCTCATTCCTGGAACTGATTCGTCAGCTTTCTTGAAAAAGTGTCTATAGTTTCGCAAAGTAACACGACAAGGATAATCTGTATTCGATCCAGAACCATTACCAGTTTCTTGGAAACATAAAAATAATGGTTTGAAAATAGCTGTGAAATAGCTAATACTATCTCTCTTTTCGTGATTCCACCCATTGGTGTTCCAACTAAGACAAAAAGAAAAGTTATCAGGCTTGTTGGATGAGGAAGAATCGTTGCTATTATTATTATTATTAAAGTCATCGTTATTAATGGATGATGCATCAGAGGAATAAGTAGAACTATTACTAGATGGCTGTGAAACTGAAGAACTATCAACTATTGAACTGTTATCAGAGTTGATAGAGCTATTAGAATTAATTAAATGTTGAATAATCTAATAACCAATGTTTAATTAAAATTTTAATACATATATAACTTTGTATTTAAAAAAAAAAAAATAAATAAATAAAATTTTAAAAAAAAAATTATAGAATCTATTAAGATACTAAAACACTTAATGTTAAAATTGTACTATTTCTTCTTAATATCCAATAACCCTACATCATCTTTTAAAATAACCCTTCCCATTTATTTTTCTTTATATTCCATTGTTGATTTTACCATTTACACATAAATAAAAACAATATTTTTAAATCTAAAAACACTAAAAAAAACTGAATTTTCATTTTCTTTTATTTATTTATATTTATATATATATATATTTATTTATAATGTGAATATATATGCTTTTTTACACATTATTTCACAACGTTAATTGATTTTTATATTAATTTATATGTGTTTGTGTTTTTTTACATTATTTTAATCATTTTTTAATTATTTATTATCTATTTCTATTTATAACCGAACGACTATACATCTCATTTTTTTATGAAATTTGTATAAGACATTCTTATTTTCTTGATCTTTCAATAAACTAGTTGTTTATCTCAACTAATTCATTTAAAGACATTGAGAGTACCATTCATTAAGACGTTGGCAGGAACCTTCAGAACAGCAAGTTGGACCGGAGAAACCGTTACCACCACATTGAGCCCACTTTGGAGCACAGTTTCCATTGTTGTTGTTGTTCCAGTTGTTGTTATTAGTTGGTTGAGAGTTAACAGTAACAGTAACAGTTTGAACAACAGTAACAGTAACTGGCTTACAGGTGCTAGAGTTACCAGAAGATGGAATAGTCTTGGAAGTGACTGGAAGAGTCTTGCTAGAAACTGGAAGAGTCTTGCTAGAAACTGGGAGGGTCTTGCTGGAAACTGGGAGGGTCTTGCTGGAAACTGGGAGGGTCTTGCTGGAAACTGGGAGGGTCTTGCTGGAAACTGGGAGGGTCTTGCTGGAAACTGGGAGGGTCTTGCTGGAAACTGGGAGAGTCTTGCTGGAAACTGGGAGAGTCTTGCTTGAAACTGGGAGAGTCTTGCTAGAAACTGGGAGGGTCTTGCTGGAAACTGGGAGGGTCTTGCTGGAAACTGGGAGGGTCTTGCTGGAAACTGGGAGGGTCTTGCTGGAAACTGGGAGAGTCTTGCTAGAAACTGGGAGAGTCTTGCTGGAAACTGGGAGAGTCTTGCTGGAAACTGGGAGAGTCTTGCTAGAAACTGGGAGAGTCTTGCTGGAAACTGGGAGAGTCTTGCTGGAAACTGGGAGAGTCTTGCTGGAAACTGGGAGAGTCTTGCTGGAAACTGGGAGAGTCTTGCTAGAAACTGGGAGAGTCTTGCTAGAAACTGGGAGAGTCTTGCTAGAAACTGGGAGAGTCTTGCTAGAAACTGGGAGAGTCTTGCTAGAAACTGGGAGAGTCTTGCTAGAAACTGGGAGAGTCTTGCTAGAAACTGGGAGAGTCTTGCTAGAAACTGGGAGAGTCTTGCTAGAAACTGGGAGAGTCTTGCTAGAAACTGGGAGAGTCTTGCTGGAAACTGGGAGAGTCTTGCTGGAAACTGGGAGAGTCTTGCTGGAAACTGGGAGAGTCTTGCTGGAAACTGGGAGAGTCTTACCAGAGGAAGTCTTTGGAATAGTCTTAGAAGAGGAAGAGGCTGGAAGAGTCTTAGAAGAGGAAGCATTAGATTGGTTACCACTGCTACCAATGTAAACCTTAGCGTATGGGAAATCAGCAGTACCACTAGTACCAGAACCAGTACTACCAGCTTCACCTAAAACCTTAGCTTCGTGCATCTTACCAAGCTTCATACCAAGCTTTTCCCATTGTTGGAAGTGAGCAGTAATATCAATAGTACCACAGTCACGAGCTTGTTGACGAATACTGAAGAATTGCTTGAATTGAGTATCACCATCAATAGATGGACCGTAACGAGTGTTTTCGTAAACAGTGTAAGTAGCACCATCAATAACGAAATCACCATGCTTCTTGTTACCAACCCAATCTCCTGGACGCCATTGACTGAGCCAGTTATCAACAATGTAATATTCTACAAGTGGGTTTCTACTCCAACCGTAAATACCAACATAGGAGTAATCAACGTTTTGAATGTTTTGCTTAACAAGCTTGAAATCAGCGTACATGTGACCAAGTTGATCGTGGGTCTTAGTACTATCGAATGAAAGACCAGTACGACATAAATAATCCTTAGCATTTTGGAAAGTACAAGAGAATGAACCATCAGAATAGAAAGTAGCACTGTTGTTACCACTGTCAGCCCATAATTCATAACCAACACTTCCAATAGAACCAACCTTGTTGGAGGTAACCTTAACACTTTGTCCAGAGTGGCTAGAACCTGAACAGAAGCTTTGTCCAGCAACTAAAGAAGTAGCTAAAGATAAAATTGAAGAAATAGTAATAAATTTCATTTTTATTTTGTTTTTTTTATTTAATTTTCAAAATTAAACTTAATTTTTTTATTTTTTATTAATTTTTTTTATTTTCACTATTTTTTTATTTCTCTACCTAACAAATAAAAATCTATTCTATTTGTTTATAAAATAAAAAATTATATTTTATTTTGAAAAATAATAGTTTGGGGAATGTTTCTTTTATATACTTTTTTTTTTTTAATATGATAAATTTTAATATAATTTTTAATATAAATTTTAGTAATATTAACTTTATTATTATTGAAAAATAAGTTTATTTAGTAATAATATTATTTTTTCTTAATTTAATGAAATGAACGGATAAAAACTTAAAAAAATAAAAAATGATGTACTAAGGATTATGTATTTAATATTGTATACGTTTATTAATTGAAAAAAGTAGATAAAATTAATTAATTAAAATAATAATTAATATAGATAACATAAAAGTATTCTTTTAAAGCTATTAATTAAAATTAATATTAACAATAGTTATTATTGAAATAAACAATTTACATCATTTCATTTTTATAATAATTAATATTCTTAAATAATAAACAATAATGAAATGATTCAATAGATTAAATATAAATAAAATGATTCATTTCAGTAAAATGAAAAGGAAACACTATTAAATACTCTTATTAATGGAATTTTAATATTTTTTTTCCCAAAAGAAAAAAAATGTATTTTTAATTTTTAAATACATAAAAAACTATTCTATAACTTAATGAATAATGTCAACATTTATTGTATACTAAAAGTATCTAAAAGTATTATTAATAAATATATAAAAATGTATGTTATTATATGTTATTAATATATTTATTCTATAAAATTAAAACAAATAATACAATAAATATAAAAAAATATGATTAGTTACTTAATATTTAAACTTCAACTATTATAAGGTTTTTTGGATGTTAAATGTGATCTTCATACATATTGTTTTAAAATATTATATTATGTATACATTGTTTATTTATATAAATATTTAATTATTATTACACAACATAATATATTGATATATTGTTGTAATTGTTGTATTACATTATTTATGTTGACAATTACACAAAACAGGATAATAATAAAATAATTAAATTAAT